>JAVSBT010348628.1:0-11341 GCA_033118115.1 Pharyngocirrus eroticus
CCCCCCCCCCCCCCCCCCCCCCCCCCCCCCCCCCCCCCTCATATAACAAAGACATTATAATGTTATTAAGTTTCAACATGTTTCTTTGTAGACTGGCAAAATTGAGAAAGTATATAGGCGAATTGGAGTTGTCCTTGGAATATTTTTGTTTCCATGTGGACTGATCTGTTGCCAATCAATGGCTCACATAAGATGTTCTTATTGTCAAAAGGATTTTTGTGATAAATATGACTTCTTCAAAACACGGAAAGAAGCTATACATGACTTCTGCACCAGAAAGGTGCTATCTAGAATAAAATGTTGTAGGGGTAGTTGATAGTACAAGTGGACTTTGGGTGTTCAATGTGGAAACTTTTGGTTGGTTCTTGATTTTCGGTAGTGTGTCTGCAAAATTTCCCCAAATACACTGTAGGCCTATGTCCATAAAGGTTTCGGAAATAAAGTAGCAAGGTGTGTTTTATAATGTTCGTTAACATGGTTCTATAACTATTTCTCTATCGTATCTCTTGGTGTTAGTAGTTAAACATTTAATTTATAAAAATACTGTAATTATATTGCGATATATAATCAAATCGTTATGCTTTGAAAACCTTACTTTACTGCCTAACTATACATACGCCAGCCACATTCGCATACATTTACTCCAACTACCGCTAGGTGAAGTCACAGTTGTTAATAAAAAAAACTCTGAAGAGAAACCAAGAGTTTATACATGTAAGTATGAGACCAGAAATCAAAGTTGAACCGTGTGATTTTTTAAAAATATGTAAAGCTTTATTATCATACAATATGTGCCCGTTGCCACAGGACATATTACATAATCATTGCCAATTATCGCTCAAATTCGATGGCTACTGAAAGGCTTACGTTGCATATGTAAACATTAAGGCCGCAACATTAAACATACCGATGATGTTTTTGTGCTATTTGTATTGTTTATGATTAGATTGTAGCTATTAGATCAGTCTGTCGCTCTATTGTAAAGTTTACTTTGTTAAGAACTGTTTTTACTGCGATTAATGAAACCAAAAGATAGTTTTTACCAAAATCTTAGCTCGAACCCAGCCCCAACTTACAGTTACAGTTCAAGTTGTACTCTTCAAGACCCTTCAAGGTTTGTAGATGTTTGTATGCTTGAACAAAATTTTGAATAAGTTCATCACGATTATATGCACTTTATAAGTAATTTTAGAGAATATAATAGATATAACGAACATAAAACATACAAGCTGGATGTACTTATCTTATTATTTCATCATCAGCATGGGAATTCAATTGAATTAGTATGTGTGTTTTTATTCTTGCTATCCTCCTCTGTATATTATACTCTTTCAGATAAAGACAGTTTTCAGTTAAGATAGCATTAAATGTTCTTTAAATACATTTGGTGTGCTATCTTCATTATCTTTTTTCAGATGAAGATCCTCCAAACCTCTCTATTCAACAATTTTCTTCTCAATACTAATGTAATTGCTCAAAGACAGATGGGAAGAAATGAAACATTACGATGCAGGTGTTATCATAGGATAAAATACCAAATGATCACAGCATCCCAAAATAAAATGAAGACGCTTTGTACACATTCTCCTGAAATGTTTACAAAAAAACAGTTTCACACACAAACTATTCTCTCTAAGCAAACATATATTGAAGGAATTAAAGACAAGTACAATGGTATAACCATTGATTTACATGAAATTTCATCAAAATTGAACCCTGCAGAATTCTTTGAAATGTTAAATGGTAAGTATTTGTTTAATGAATTACGGTATTACTTGCATGCTAGTGCTCTCCAAATGCAGGCCTTTTTCCAAATTTTCTTACCATAGTTACAAGAATTTTCTCAAGAAATAGAAACAAGCCCATATTAAATTGATAACTAAACTAAACGATGAAACAAATGATAATAACTAAGGGTAAACAAAAAAGAAATGTTCAAAGTTCTGTGCAATGTTTTCGGTTATAATTCTGACCAGGCTTGTTCACAAATGTATTAATTTCTGTAGGAAGCCTGGTCATTACAATATAGATAATTGATGTTTCAGAGTCTTTTTCTTTTTGGAAAAAATCAAAGTTCACTGCAGTCTGGTTGATGGTTCCCATCACTCACAGTCACTTCATACCCGAGGCTGCTAAACTAGGGTTTGAGTTTCACCATGCAGAAGGAAACCAGTCTGTTCTGTGTCAGTGGATGGACAAATCTAGACCTAGCAAGTTACCAGTGTTTGCATCACACCAGGTTGGTTGTGGAGGTAATCAAAATCACATAGTCATAATAATTCGAATTATTATAAACATTTTTTTGATGAGCTCTGAAAACATTAATATTTTTGTCCTTAGACAATTAATTCAGTAAAATTTTTTTCTAGATATCTGATATTTTTTTTGTCAAATAGGTGTGGTTGTCAAAGAAGATACAAGAGAAGTACTTGTAGTGCAAGATAAAGCCAGAAAGGTAAACTCCTAATGTCATTTAGATACTCCTTTGGAATTTCAAATTTAAATCATTTGGAATATTTGACATTTGGTTCAAAGGACCTTTGTATAGTGACACATCTCATTTGTTTACCTTATCTAGTGGACTCTATGGAAATTTCCAGGAGGTTTGTCTGACCTTGGAGAGGATATTGGAGAAACTGCAGAAAGGGAAGTTTGGGAAGAAACAGGAGTAAAATCAAGTAAATTTCCCTCTCAGTATTAAGTTTAGATTAAATCTACTAGAAGTTAGGTATATTTATTTCAACTTCATTCATTTGTATATCCATTGCATAAAAACAATTGTATGTATATATGATTGATGGAGGGCCCCATGAAAGACCAGCTTGCCAAATGGGTCAGCCTCCTAAAATAAATTAATAGATTAAATTTGAAATATCCATGCACTGTTGATTTTTTTAATGTAATAATACAGTATAATGATTCTGAAAATGGTTATTTTAATTTTTATTTTAAAGGGTTTTTTATTCCACAAAGATAAGAACAAATTACAAAAGTATATGATAGAAAATTGCAATAAAAAAGGAACAAAATGGACTGGACGCCCAATGGCGTATGTGTCCAACCATATTACAAAAAACTAATCAATTAAACACAGTAGAGGCAGTGGCAATATTAAACAATTAAAAGAGTGTATTCAACAAATTAAACATCATTGAATAGAAGAAACATTTTTAGTTTTTTTTTAAAAATAAGAGGATTACAATTGAAATCTAATTTATCAAAATAAGTATTAAATAAGGATACAGCTTGAGTTTATTTCCATGATATTTCGTAAATTATATTTACATCATGGTCATTATCCTCATGATATAAATATAATTTTCGAAATATTGTGGAAATAAACTCAAGATGAAAATAACCATTTTCAGAATCATTATACTGTATTATTAAATTTGAAATAGATTCTTAAAGTTTAGAGTTTATCTTAATGTAGAGAGATAATGTAATACATTGTATGACAGATATTTCTGAATCTTTATTGTTGATGTTTGTCTGGAAAGATCTTATAATGTGATAGATATTCACTATCAACTAATTCAGACATTTCTAGATCTGTACATTAACAGCCAATACTCTGTTTAATTTTTTAGAGTTTCAAGGAATATTGACATTTCGACAACAACACAACCAGCCTGGTGCCTTTGGAAGATCAGACTTTTATTTTCTGTGTCATATGAAACCTTTAACATTTGACCTTTACCCCTGTGAAGAAGAAATCAAAGCTTGTGAATGGATGAAAATAGAAGACCTTGCTAAAAATTCAGCGACATCTGCTATAACAATACAGACAATCAAATTACTGAATAAAGGATTAGAAAATGGATTTGATACAGTGCATCTTGAACCTTTACAATTTAAATCAATCCATAAAGGACTTATGTTTCAACTTTATCATACAAAAATATAGCAATGCTGATCTTTTTTTGGAGATGTATAAAAAAGGAGCTTCAAAAATGTATGTTTTTATAAAGAAAAGTGTTTCATTAAAATGAAAATAGTTGATAAGAAGGCAAAACTTGCCTTATGCACAGTAATAATCAGTAAAAAATAGATCAGTTCCATCTGATAAAGGTATGGGGTTTGAAACCTACTTTTAATTTATAAAAAAAATTAAAGTATAAACAGGGTATATGAAGTATGGTACATTCTAGTGAAAATAACTAAATTTATAAATATAAAATTATAGAAAAGTTCTGCTGGCAATCCAACAAAATTTTGTTGCTTACTAAAGAAATAAAAGTTGTCTTTTGGATACTTGATTTTACATTAAAAACTGCAGTGATATTCCTGATATTGTACCAACCATTTAAAAGATAAGTTTCACAATTAGACAATAAAGAATGAAGTTAAAAATGTGCAGTTGTTTTCTGATATTTTATTGTGAAATTACTAGATTAGAACAGAACATTGGAACTATAGGATGTCTCCTTGAAGAGACCCAGTTGATGAAAGCCTTCTTTTACACATAACTTTGAGCTCTTGTTTCATTCTTTTGTAAACAAACTCTTTCTTTTATTCTTAAAAACAATCAATTATAATTAACAAACATTTGGTCTGTAATTTCATATTAAACTTAAGGTGTGATTAAAGCTTTTCGCTACAGTTAAGACTTTTCATAGTATTAAATGCTTACAACTTGATAGTAAATATGCACAACTCCTAGTGACATCTGGTAAGAAGTAGTAGAGATATAAAAAAGATCACTTATAATTATAATACACATATAGCCATAAAAGGAACTGCATTTTACTTGTCATTGGGAATTCCGTTACTTTTATGTATAACATTTGAAGTAAAATTGTGAAAATAGTGCATGTTTTTTCTTGGTTGTGGTGAAAATTAAGATTTTGAGCTTTTCTTTTTCTGTGTGAATGTCAATTAATGCTCCCTTCTTCTTCGGCCATAGAAATAGATATAGACACATCCGCTCTTTCCGCCATAATTTGAAAACAAGTGCGATGGATTTCTTAGTAACCTAGCCATTTCGATAATATCAGTGTGGGGAAAAAAGTATATCTTCTTTTTGTGAGAAAGGTAAGCCAAAAATAATAATTTGTAACGAATTACTTTGTACATTATGGGGTAATTGAGTATAAAAATCTTAATGCATCGCTCTGCAAACCTGTCAGAACTTGACAACAAAAACACAGAAATGGCAGCCGGGAAATTTGATTTGTGTATTCACTTCATTTCTACCTCTTATTCAGAATAAGAATTTAAACGCGTTTACAATAATTATATTGCTTTGCCAGGTTATCACATTTGCACAAATATCACAGTAAAATCATAATACTATTCATACAGAGTATGAATGATATATTCATGTCATGACAGGTGATACCATTCAATCCAGGTCCATTCTCATCATCATGGGCACCCATTGGATGATTGGTACCCCCAAATTGGCCCACATCTCGATATACATTTACTATTTTGTTTCAGTAAAATAATTCAAAATTATCAGCACATTTATAAACTTGACTATTACTCACACTGTCACAGGTAGTTAATTATGGCAGCCTGAGTATCAGTATGTGTATTTGTTTTGCAAGGATAATAGATTGCATTATAAAATAATAAGCAGGGAATGAAACAAGACAGGAGCATATACTCCCTCTCCCATTGTTCCTCCCTTCAGAAATTCCATGGTGTCATGTTAAGGCAATGTTACAGGGGTCACTTTAACTCCTGCAGAATCTGCTTGTTTCATTCCCTGAACATGACTTGTCACCCAACCCTACAGATTTATTGTAACCAATGCCACATTATAAATTTACATTTTAGACAAGATATCACAATGAGTATTATATCAACTGCCGCCACGCAACAAAAGTTCACAAATCTGCGGAAAAGATTGGACCAGCTGGGATATAAACAGCCTCTTGGTATAGAATCTTTGCCGCTTGTAGAAAAACTTTTTTCTGACCTTGTTCATACAACAGAAAGCCTTAAGAAATCCAAATTACAAGGTGGAAAAAGTAAAAATGAAAAAGGATCAATTGACCTTGTTGTTGAACCATACAAGAGTGACAATGCTAAATTAGTGAAAGAAAACAATGAATTACACAAACAGCTTATCAAAACAACCGAAGAAAATGAAGTAGCAACTAAAGGTAAGAGAAATTTTAAGTATCTTTTGAAAAAAACACCACATGAACACATATAATGTAATACAAAAAGCTATTCAACCATGTTAAAAAGAGTTGTTGGACCATGCCTTTTGGAGAATAATTTCTTTCCATACAGTCATGGGATCTTTCAACTGATCAAGAAGAGAAATTGGGACTAAGTCTCTCTTTTGAGGACACAGACAGGAGGCAAGGCAAGAGGAATCAACGTAATTCAGAAAATTTCTGATCTTTCTGTGTAGCTTTAAATGCCTATTGTTCCTTGCAAAGATAACTCGAAATCAAATAAAATTCTCTCTTTTTCCCACAGATTTGAAAGCAAGTCTCAGAAAACTTGAACATGAAAATGCAGACTTACGATTTCTCAACAATCAGTATGTTCACAAAATCAGGGCTCTGGAACAAGAATGCAAGAAAAGATCTGACCGCATATTGTCATTGCAAGAAAAGAATTTTCATGCCGTTGTTCAAACACCAGGTAAGTTACAGTTCAAATAGAAATGTGTTGCTCTATTTATTAGTTAATAATCAAAGTTCCCACAGAGCTTGGGGGAAAAAATGTAATATTGGGTCAGGAAATACTTTGAATAATTATATTAATATATTTCTTGAAAAATATTGCACCCTAGAGGTGCTTGTTGACACTTCTTTTTGTTGATTTGACCCTATTATGATTTTGTCATTGGATATTGTCTTTGAAAACATTTGTATTTTGAATCAATCAATGCTGATGATGCTCTGATCTTTCATTTCAGGTGGGAAGCAAAAGAATATTCCATTCCGTCGCCAACGAATGGAAATTGATACACCTGTTCCACCAGCAGAACCCAATATTGTTGATAAGCAATTAGATGATCCTTATGTAGCTGATCTTCTTCAAGTTGCAGATGAAAAAATTGCACAACTTTCTAGATCAAACAATGTATTGGTAGATGAGAAAAAAGCATCGGAGGGAAAAATTGACATGTTCAGGAAACAAGTAAGTATACTTTTGATTGGCTAATGGAAAGGCCTTGAAATCAAGGTTGGAGTGAGTGCTTAACCACACTTAATCATTCTTGTGTAATATTTTATTCAAAAATACATTGTTTACACTCTGCGAGAAAGTGTCCTTTAGGTAGAGAGTATTTAGCTGTCAGAGTACAGACTGTTTTTATCCCCTGTTTGTAGAATTAGGCTGTAGCTAAAATCTCATGTAGAGTGGGGGGAGGGGGGTTACTTTTAGCTGTAAGTGGCACTGAGAAATCACCGTAACATTTTTTTTGATTCTGATGAAAATAATTTAGCAGATATTTATCTTTCATCAACATTTTTGTTAAATGAAATTAAGGCCTGATAGGGATAGTTAAAAAACTTGGAGCAGGATAGTTGAGCTGGAATGGTTCACTAGGGTGAACATATGTAGGGCGGAAAATTTCCTCACATAGGGTAGTACATGTAGTGTGTGGTTGGTGTAAAAAAGCCAGTGTCCCAGTCTTTCAGACATTTTCTGATAGGTCCAAGTGGGGCAGTGGAAAAAATCTTAGCAACCGTTTACTCCTAGGGGTGTTCTATATTTATGAGACACAAACCCTGAAGAGAGTCCTTGATGACACGAAACATGTAGGTTTCAAAACGCATATCTTTTGTGTTGGACTTTATCATTATTTTATGAGACATATATACTAATATATAGTCTTAATAATAAAAACATGTTTTTTGATAGTAAAGGTGTCAACGATTTTTTTTCAACATTTCTTTGTATAGAACGAAAGAATAGTCATTTCAACAATTAGATAAAATTTTAATATTTTTTGATCTTACAGAAATGTGAAAAAAAGTCATTTCAAAAATCTGTAGTGGAATTTAACATGGGAAATCTGGTCAAAACATGCTTCAAAATGGTAAATAAAGCCTTTTCAGACCAGATTTGCCATGTTTAATCCCCATAGAGATTTTTGAAATGCTATTTTTTCATATTTCCATAGAAGATAAAAAAAAAAATCAAAATTAATTCTAGTTGGCGCTCAGACTGAATTTACTTTTATGGGAAAAAAAAATGTCAACACCTAGTAGTTTGTATCTCTGCAATGTTAAATCTAGTGAAATTTGCATAGCAGTTTGGCAATTTTGTGTAGCAAACTGCTTTGCGAATCAAAGTAAAATAATCTCTGTGTTTATTTTCGAGGTGAAAAGTTTTCTTGAAAAATCATGCAATTGTTTATTATAGTTTGATTCAAAGCTCCAATGGCAAAGTTGTTAGCATTTTAATGTATGAATACATTTGATACTATGAATGCATCATAATATATTGATGATAATAAAGGATAATCTCTTTAGAAGCACATGCAGTATAATCTGATATAATAGTCATATTGATTATGTATGGGGAATTACACTAATGTTCACTGTATCATAGTATTTGATACCTCATTTGACTCTAGGGAACATTGCAGCAATGAATACATTGAGGAAAGTTCAAAAACACTATGATATTTTGGTCTGGAATGTCTATATTCAGTGGCCAACATAGTATCCATTAGGCCCCTATGTCTTGGGACATTTTATGTCTAGAATAGTCCTATAAGGCTTTTCCCCCTGTTTGTTATGTCTTTTGGCATAATAACATTACACAATCTAACTATTTGATTTGGTATTGATAAAGGATTACCCACTTGCACAAAATCAACAACAAGGTTATCACTCAAGTGCTTATTGAATAGAGTTTCACTGATCTAAAATTTGCATGTTCTTATTTATAATTATATTGATCTTTGTTCTTATTTCTTGATTATTTATTATATTAATGTAAAAATACTGAACTGTTAATGCTAGAACTAGGTGAGATTACAAAAATATATCGTCACTGAAAAAAGTGTTTTATCACCAATTTTGGTGTGACATTTCCTTTTTAAATGAAATTATTGTTTTATAGGTTCGCAAATTACATTCAATATTTAGAGTACGATTTCTGTGGGTCTACTTCTGTTTATTTTCTCATTTATTTTGCAAGGATTTAAAAAAAAAATTGTATGGAATGTTGACCCCCTTTTTTGATATCATATAATCAAGTCAAGTTTCAATGATATTAAATTGTGACTTGTGAAATGTTGAAGCTAAGAATAAATTAAACTTACTTTTATAAGGCCAAAAAATATAATAAAAGTAATTATAAAACCTGGACGCATAGGCCATCCTGTCTTGCAGACAAATTACAAACAACCTTATGTGAAAATAGTCCTTTTCATCGGGACAACCTGTATTGGATTGTACAAAGTATAAGCTTACATTTTAGGTTTCAACAAAAAAGTATACTTTCTTAGGTTTGTGTGGGAATTGAAATGAAATGGAATCGTCTACAATTCATACAGAATATGATTAAATACTATCCTTTGTAGCTAGTGTAAACCACTGAAACATTGCTCTGATATTCTGTCATGCTAAGTGAAGTGCTATGTCCAAAGATTACAGCACTCAAAGGGTTGCACTAGGATTTGACATGTAGCGGGAAACAAGTAACAACAAGAATATGCAAATGAGATCAGTAAAGGTGCTATGGCTATGGTATTAATCCCTTATGTGCACACATACACACATACATATTCTATTTTGTTGAAAAATAGTGCTGCATATTGACAATAGATATTCAATATCAATTTCATATTTCTCTTATAATTTCTTTGGCATCTAAAATACTTGTCAATAAACTTGTCGTTTGATTGAGGGGACAGTTTTACTGTGTTGATACTAGCTTGCTATTGATTGGCTGTATTGATCCGAGACTGGCTCTCTCTCAGGAACATGTATTGACACGGCTCTGTGGCCTGGGTGAAGGTAGGAACTTAGGAGTATAGAAAACAACTGGAATAAGGACTTGTCAAGGTGATAGGGTGTATTTAGGTAATATATAGCACCCCAGAGGATTAAATCAAGATGTCGTTACGAACTTCATCCAAAAAATCACGGAGAACACCAAGTCCTACCAAGTCTAGATTGGTTAGTATGCAAATTTTTGTTGTTGTTATTCAGAATGCTTGTCATAATTGAAATCTTGACATTTTCAAGAAACAGAAAGTCTTCAATTTTTATTACAGTTGATTGATTGCATGAGGCTTGTACAGTTAGTTATACATGTACTGTCATAGTACTATCGTACTAACAGAATTGCACTTAATCCACTTCTGTGGATAAAAAAACATTAAGTCTGTTTCCATTTAGGATTTGTATCTTAAAACTGTCCAGGTTTATTCATTATTCAGGAGATATATCCAAGAATGGTATTCAAACCAAACTAATAACTGTAGTCATGATATAGCTGTTTGTGTTAAAAAGGGATTTATTAGAATAAATTCCGGAACAAAACACATAAGAAGAAAGGGGGGGGGGGTCCAGAGGGACCTCCCAATTTAATCCCCACTCAAAAAGGATTTTATAGATTCTAACCAATTTATTTGATGAATATGCTATGTGGTCCTGCAGACAAAAAAGTGTGTACCAATGAGTTCATTACTTGATATATTGCTTTTTTTTCACGTGAGGATATACCAGGTTACTTAGCCTCAGCGGGTTAGACTAGTAGATGTCTCAAGGGGGCATTTTACAACTCCACTTATTCTCGTCATACTTTCCCTATTGCTTTTTTAATATGTGCAGAGCTCAAATTAACAGGCCGTGCTGTAATTAATGAGCCATAGGAATGCCTACTCACTAGTTTGTATGCGTTCAAAATCTACATGATCCACAATTTAATCCTTTTGTCCTATGAATATTGATGAGTTGATAAGCTCAAAAAAGTCTCAATAGCTTTCCTATTGATCTAGTAATTCTTGACATGTCATGGCGGTAATCAAACAGTAAATGCAAACCATTTGTCATGTCAGTCCAATTAAAACCATGAAATGAAAGCTATCATTGTTAATTCTAGGGTATGTGTGATTATCAACTATTAACTTCAATTATCACAAATGGAAAATTGTTTTCTGTAAATTCTCACCCATGCTGGTTATCCTTTTTTTCCTTTCCTTATGCAGGAATAGAAAGCAAAGTGAAAATATTGCATACATCATACACAGCACATGATGCTAAAACTGCCTCCCTCCTCTAAAAATAATAATAATAGTGAAATAAAACAACTTTTTAAAAGAAAAAAATTATGTCCTGAATTTGTTGCACAAATGTCAATTTATTATATTTATCAAAGTTATTATGAATATAGGAAGGATGGCAATAAATGT
>JAVSBT010348739.1:0-11338 GCA_033118115.1 Pharyngocirrus eroticus
TTAACGATCGGTCTCGATTCATGACTATAAAGGGTTTAAAATTGTTACCATCAATTTTAATAGAGTGAAGCTTTAATTTGTAATCAATCTCATTACATATGTAATTTAATGGAATAGGCAAAGTAATTATAATTATTTTAATTACTTTGCATATTCCATGTAATTTTATAAATCGCATATAGGGGGCCTGTAATGAGTGTTTTGCAGCACTTCTGATTAAAGTCGGGCTATCGCAAATATCTATACAATTCTACTTTAATCTTCCATGCAAAATATTTTGTAAAAGAGTTCATGTACTGTTGTATATATCTACGTGGTATGTAGTTGCGTTCAATGCACGAGCTGAGACCTCATTCAACCTCCCTCCTCCCCAAGGTTGGGTCGCTTTCCTAGCTCATTCATGCATTATTTGACGAGAGGCGAAGCGTGAAAGTTTAACACTTTGTATGATCGACGCAGAGCGTTGTATCATTAGCATCGTTGAACGATTTCAGGACAGTCCCACTTACTTTTACAGAGTAGAAGATACCATTCAATGAATTGTTGACATTATATATCAAGACTATTGGAAAACCTGTGTAACAAATTTTGGAACGTCAGCAAAGAAGAAATGTGATTTCAATATTTAAAGATCCTCCCGTGGAGTTGTGAAGTAAAAAAAAACTACCAGTTGTTGGCGAGGTGCAATAAAAGTGTGTTGACGAGATGAGCAGGTCTCGTTTCTTTAGATGTGTCGCAGGATTTATTCTGTTTTCTTTTGGTTTTGTTGTTCCTTATTATTTTGGAGGAATAGCAACCAGTTCTATAACAACTACAAGACATAATGTTGAATCTTCACTATCAGACGCAGCTTCATGGATCCGAGACACTTGGTCCAATCGTTCGTTATCCAATGGAAGCAGCCAACTTTTAAAGACAAATCTTCGAAATGGAACCTATCTTTCAAAGACAATTGGGACATCAAACAGCACCAAAGCAACAGGAATAGACAAAGAAACACCCACATTAGCTCTAAAAAGTGAAAAGGATTTACCATTATGTCCTGAGACTCCCCCTAATTTAGGTAAGAAGCAAAATACGTACAGATACTGATTCACTACTCCACTCAAAGAACTGTCATCGTATACTATACACACCCCATGGCATAGTTAGATTATAGTGATGTGTAGTCAAGGTGTGACAATTTTCGACATTCTATATAGCCTTATAGGGTAGGGGTACATGGGACATTGGGAGGGGGTAAATGTTTAACACATGGGCCGAAAGTACTATTTCCCATGTGAACATATTAGTGGTTTTTTTTCCAAACAAATATGAATATATGTGTTATTTGAACAAATGTCTGATCCTATATAATCTAGGTACTATCTCTTTGATCCTATTTAATCAAACTTCAAAGTATCCCATCATGTCTGATTATGTTGTAGTATTTAGAACATGAACTGTGGGCCAAGGCTGGAGTTAAATATCAGGTTTGGGGAGACATCATGTTACGTTGTGCCCAGTTCTAGGAAAATACATGTAATTATGATGTAAATACACACACAATTATATTGTACCACTGATCTCTTCTTGTGAAACATAACAACTAATGAAATACAAGAACAGAGAGAACCAATTATGGGGACTGGATAACTTTAAATATCTGTGAAAATTAAGGAAAATTCTTTGGGTTAGATAAAGATTGAATTTCCGTTGTGCAGTACTCAAATTGATTATTTTACGCTGGAACACATGTGTTTGAGTAGCAAACTATTGCTCGATATAATTGTTCAAAGTTCATTTTATGTATTTATTCATGCTACGTGTGGTTATGTAGACAAAGGGTTTGTACTAGGGTTTTATCTACTGGTTAAGTCATCCTATCAAGCTGAGTAAAGGTTAATTCCCTTTTTTTTGGTCATTCCAATGAAATATTTTGACAATTAACATTAGCTTATGAATATCTACATTCCTCAAACCTTGATGTCCACTAGTTTATGCCTCCCATCAATGGATTAAAAAGGAACTTAGATCAAGCCCTGTTGGTTGGCCTGAGATGGATTTTTTTTTTAAAAGTTAGTAACTATCTGATTTCTTCCTTGACTTTTGTCATTCTAAACAACACTGTATTTATTTTTAATTACCATATCAAACGATCCAAATATAATCGAAATTGCAGCTCTGAACATGCTCAAAATGTTTTTTGTTGGTTTATATTGGGATACCTTTTATATCGAAGTGGATGTGTCAAAGTTCATTGAAAAAAATGACTCATTTTTTATTAAGGGTTTAATTATTGACTATTTTAAAATCACTTAATGTAATCTTTCTTTGATATCAGGTGTAAATAAATCCTGATATGCAACAATTCAAATATAACATATTTATCATCAGGATATTAAACCTGTATTGCAATAGTCAACAGAAAAAATCTCTTGTCTTAGAGTGGGACTTGAACCTACGACCTTGGGATTGCCGTTCAGTTGTAACTAAGCTGAAAAGACATTTGAAAAAAACTCCAAAAGGTGTAATACAAATTATGACCAAGGATTGTCATTACAATGATACAAAAACCCTTAAGTGTCAACGTGCCAAAAACATAATCTTGTTCCAAAGCCTACTCCACACTAGAATACAGCATAAACAAATGTTTGATTCCCATATACAGAAAAACAATTATTTGCCAGTGTTTGATGTTATTCTGGTGGTGGTGCAAAACATGGACAAACTTGTTTTTAGATTTTTGAACATGCAGCATCTTGTTTTCAGAGAATAATTTAGAGACTCAAAGTTGCGGAGCACTTTTAGGATTTTGCGTAGCAGTTTGTATCTCTACAATGTTATATCTGGTGAAACTTGCATAGCAGTTTGGCAATTTTGTATAGCAAACTGTTATGCAAATCAAGGTAAATTATTCCCTGGTTTACACCAGTTCTACAAAAACAAACAACAGCAAACATTTATTTTCAAGCATTTGGAGTGCCAAATACTGTATTATGTAGATAAAACTCTCTGGTACTACAGTTATTCCTGTATTTACTAGGGCCCATAGTTTCATTTTCAAAATATTGCATTACCAAGTTTCCGCCTTTATGCATTAATAAAGTTTATCTTATCTTATCTTATCATCGGTCATAAAATAGGAGCTGAATTCTGTCTTGTGAATTATAAATCCTGTTCCAGAAGCTCAAAAAGTACACATGATCTCATGTACATTTTATTCAAACTTTTGATGATATCATATTACTTTGAATTGAATTGGCTAATTACAAAAAATAACTATTTTGACAATATAAATTGAAAAGGGAATTCCGTTTCAGATCCTGATTCAATTTCGGTTTCAGCATGTACTACCAAGGGTGCAAATTAGAATTTTAAACGGACCATGCACACAATATTTTATTATGGAGATAAAACAGTTCTGGGACCAGTTTCAATTGACTACTTTAGTCTGAATTATCTCTCAAAATGCACATACCTTAATAAAGTTTGACTAAAAGTATATGTTATTTACATAAATTTAAGTAGTCATTTGAAACCGGCCCCTAGCTGGTCTGCCAATATTTAGCACCCTGTACAGTACCAATAAGTGTCACATAATATATAGTTGTCTTGACTTGTTGGTCGCTCAAATAAAAAAACTGTGATCCCTCCTCAATAATGGGGCTGAGTGATGTCATGAGGTCCTTGGGCCATGCCTCTAAAATCGACTACTGTCCTTGTGTAAACTGTTATCCCCAATAAACTGCCTATGCTGTTGCTGTTTGTGTTTGTTATCTTGTCTAATTGGGGAGAGCGAGCCATGGTAATGTGACCTTGAACAGGGTTGTGGTTAGACATGCACTTTTCAAATAGATTAAATCCTTTTTTTTCCAATTTCGATTTAAAAATCCCCCTGTTAAAAAGTGTGTCTAACCATGACATTATATCGATTATAATTAATGAGGTAGAATATCAAAAGTGTGTCTGAAAGTCCATATATACTCCAATAAGCACTATGTTTTATAAGAAGGGGGATTTTCAAAATCGATCTCAAAAATGTGTCTAACCCCAGCCTTTATTTCTGTTCAAGTTCATGTTGGGGTACAGATTCAATTTTCTTTATGTGATTGAGTAATATCTGGAGTGAGGTAATTGTGTATGGTATATGAAGGATGGTTCTTTTGTTCTATCTATTAGTACTGGAGTTGGATAACCCTTTATTACACCAGTGAGTCAGTAGAAGACTGCTCTAGCCTTACTCTAGGTAGTAATGTAAGTACTACAAGAGAGCAATAGTATTTAAAGTATGTTTATAAAGCATCACTCTCAACTATATATTAAAGCTAATTTACCAAGTACTTTTTGATCAAACTGAAATTTCTCAACTTCTTTTGATTGTAGTCTGACATGGTCAGACTTTCAGATAGATCTATTGCCAGTATTGGCCAGTAAGAGCATTTTTAGGTTGGTCAAAAATAACGTTGCAAATTATCAGAATCTACCATTGGTCCAAATTGTATGAATTTCTTCACTGATATATTATGTTGAAGTGTAGACAAATAAAACTGACAAGCAAACAAGTATTTTACATATTGCATGTCAATTTTGATAGTTCCTTGAGTAAGATATGAATTGAAATAATTATATTATATGTATAGAGTGTACACTACACTTGCTCTTACATTGCTTTATAGTGATATGCCTACCCTTAAGATATATTTATTGGAACTTTGGTAGCAAGTGTATTTTATTGTCCCACATTGCATAGCCAATCGGGAAAAAATCAAATTGAATTACACTTAAAGTGACAAAGGTACAATACCCAATATCTCAAGACCCATATTGCAATAGGGAGCACTGTGCCAATAAAGAGTATGTCTTGCTCCTGCCTATATGACTCGATGTAATTGTCCGCCCTTTTACTCTTCTATTCCTTAAACTTTCATTGTGTACATTGGACCTCATAAAAAATATGTTTTTTTGGCTTCAGGGCCTCAGTCAATACTATACAATCAGGTTTCTTTTCTTAAAAACATAAAATCAAGTTTTAAAATTATCAAAATTCAAAAATATCATCTTTTAGAGGCTAGAGCAGAGTCATGTATACCTTCAAATTGGGAGCATGATGGCTCAGTAACAGTGACAAAGCACTTTCACTTAATAACCCAAGAATTGCTAAATGGGTGCCAGAAAAAAATCTGGAAAGTAACCTTTTGATGGTCTAGAATCTTGCCCAGGGGAAGTGACAGCTCCCGGTAGCTTGTGCTACAGAAAATGGGGCTAAGCCCATGCCTTTTTGGCTTGAGCATAGTTCTACATTTTAAATACATGTACCTCCAAGTTTGTGTTCTTAGAATTTCTATATCTTCGTTTCGAAATAAAAAGTTATGGCTGTTTAAAATGATCAAAGTAGGATAAAATGTGGTGGTGTTTCAGAATTGCCGATAGTTGTAGATACCTTCATGATTTTAGGTAGGTGTGGCAGGTTTTTATCAGAATCTGCTGATATGATACCACAGAAGAACAGTTTAAGCTGAATGGGATACTCTCCGTTATAAAAAGGTTAGCAATATCACATGTATGGAGATACACTGTTGGCGTCGGTGCCACACATAAACAATTATAAAAACTCTGAATATCATGTTTGCTTAATTTTATTTTTCAAGACTAATTAATACATGTTAATATAGTATTTGAAAAATAAAATCAAGCAAACATGATATTCAGAGTTTTTATCATTGTTTATTTTCTGAAATTGTGCCACACATAGTACTGTGATATTCTAGTCCTTAGAGTAGAAGGAGGGATATTACAATAAAGAGCCCAGTGGGAATTAATAGTCATGCATCTAAGTTCTAAACAAATTATTTATATGCTTATGATATTGATCTGAAACATGATTTCAAATTGGTGGTAATGTATTTAAATTATTGACTTACAAAGGACAAAAGATTTGTATCTCTTGAACCATGATTGAAACATGTTTAATAGAATATTATGAATTATTGATAAACAACAACAAAGGGACCTTTTTACCTTAGTGTAACCTAGCTTAATGAAAATGTAATGAATTATTGAATATTTGATTAAGATTGTTGCATTTATCATTCAAATGTGATATTGCATTCAAATGTTGCAAGTCAACTCTCCGGTCATGGGATTTCATAACATATCAGTTTTAGTGGTTGTATTCCCCCCCCCCCCCCCCAACTTAATTTATATACATGTATAAAGTTCTATTAGGGAAGTTTACAAACTAGATGATTATGTATTTTGAAATAGAAATATAATTGTCCTATCGTCGAAATTCCTTAAATAGATTTTTTATGAACTTTAAAAACACCAATTATCATAAAAAGTTGATAAAAGGATAATTTCTGCTCAGACAAAGTACAACTAGATGGGTGAAATTCACCCATTTACACATTATAAGCATATGACTTGGAGCAGGACAGCTTGGTAGTTAGTCCATGGACTATAATTATCATTCTTTTGAATTCAACATTTTTAAACCATTTTTTTTCGGAAAGAAATTTACATAATAGGGTTGTTATATTCTGTAATTTGAGGCAGGCATTGCAATTCATCATACTGACTCTGTGGGTGGGGTGTGATAAACCTTAATTTTTTAATGCCCATTGAAATTTGACTGTGTATAGTTTATGAATTTAACAGAGGTAAAATAAAAAAAAACTAATAAAAAAAATGCAAAATAAAATTATTAGATTCATACTTTCATTAAACAATAGGTCTCATTTAGGTGCTAACGAATTTAAAAATGCTGGGTTACTAACAGTTTCTACCAGAGTAAACCAACTAAAATTACACACCATGCACAATATCATTTATGGAATCGCCCCGACATATCTAAAACAGGAAATAACTTTAATTAAAAATAGACACAATGCACACACCAGAAGCACACACACCTTTAATATAGTTCCACCAAAATAAATATATGAACCAATGAAACAATAAAGATAACAATACATTGTGTGAGAAAATTCACCAAAAACAATGAAAGTTCATCTATGTAGTATTCTTGGAATGTCATTTATGTCCAACAAATGATATACTGATAAAAATATTTCTTGAATGTCCTATAATAAAGAAAAAAAAACCACTGTCTTGTAGATATGGAAACAAGTATCGTGATGATAACACTTGTCTGCTTATATGACAAAAGTTCTGAGTATTCACATTAAAATGTCATTCTGTCTGGTTGACAACAATAACATTTTACCTTCTAGAATGTAGCTGATGATCATGAAAATGTTCTTGAGAATGTCAATATAGAATCATTTTTGGATTATCCTACGAAATTGTTCTAATAGTGTTCATACTTGTGTATGCCGATATCAGAAGTTATCACATGGGAACAAAAATTGTCTTTCACAGTCTTTAGTTGGAAACAATAAAATTTTACCTTACAAATTGGCTGAAACGTTCTTGATTTGTATGATAAATCTGATGTCCTTCGACGTATAACACTTGTTGTCCTCAGTTTCTTGAATATTGTTCAAGACTGTATTTTGTAGAATTCATATGTTTCGTCTTGGCTTTCTTTTGGGTATCTTATTTTTAAAATACATGTATATTCTTGTATTTTCTTGGGTGCGTATTATACATAATTATGCCACATCTTCTACCAAATCACGTCATATATCCATAGATGGTTTTACATATTGAGCTACATGTAAGATACGCAATAAGGGAAACAAGAGGCTCCTATGTTGATTTAAAAACAAAAAGTTTTCAAGGTGCCCCAGTCTCCCCTGCATGATGTCCATTGGTGATGGGAAATAGGGAAACCTTCTCTATTGATTTGATAAGTCATTACTATAAAATTGATGGGAAATAACAAGTTTTAAAGTGGAGGATATTATAGATAAAAAATTGATGGTATCCATACTGTTATGAGAATGAATAACTAACATCCCATATTTTTTTATTTTCAGTGGGAACTATCAAGTTAGAACTTAACTCTACACCATCTTGGCAAGATCTATATACTCAAATTAAAGGGGTCTCCAAAGGAGGATTTTGGTCCCCGCCACACTGTAAAGCCAGGCACCGTGTGGCAATTGTCATACCCTTTAGGGACAGAGATGAACACCTTAGACTGTTTTTAAAACATATGCATCCTTTTCTACAAAGACAAGAGCTAGAGTATGGGATTTATGTGGTAGAACAGGTAGGTTTCACATGCACAATGTTGCTAATTTTTTTTTCATCTTAAGGATAGGAGATTACTGTAGAAAAGCATTTTTGACCATGTTCATCCTCTCAACAAATCAGTATTGAAAAATAATAATGATAATAGAAATGAACTAAGAAATAAGTAGATTGAAATCAGTCATTAGCATCTGAAAAGATTAACACTTTCAGATGTTATGTCTCTTCATTGTTTTTTCTGTTATGATGTACCAACGTTGAAACATGAAAATGAAAGCTGCGTTTGACATAAATTTTGTTCAAGTCACTGTTACAATCGTCAAAAAATTCAAATGAGAGATTTGAAAGTTTCATTAAATTAGACTCATGTTGTTTTTACTTGTTTTTCAGGCCATGCCATCCAGATTTAATCGTGCTATGTTAATCAACATAGGCTATGTGCATGCTAATAAGTTACATACATTTGATTGTGTGGTATTCCATGATGTGGATTTAATCCCTGAAAATGACAAAAATATCTACTCATGTCCAGATAATCCAAGACATCTAAGTATTGCAATAGAAAAATATAAATACAAGTAAGACATTTTTATTTTATATAATTAATTTATGAGTAGATAAATCAATAAATTAATTGATCAGCTGAAACCTTTACTAGAATGTTTGCGTTCAAGGAGTGGGGCAGTATCACACTTCTACATATAGAAACAAACAGCCTAATGTAAGGAAACTTTCATTCAAGTTTAAAAAAAAAAAATAACGTTGAAAACAATTCAAATATTGGTAGCTTATATTTACTTTGGAATAAATTCTTGCCTAAATATGTTCTTGCAAACTCGCTGTAGATTTATCAATATTGTGAGTTTATGAGCTGGTATTTTGGTAAGAAATGATAACAAAATAATTCCGGACTGAAAGAAGCAGATATGAAATTTCCCTAATGTTATCTAATCTTTGATTATGTTTATTTTGGTGTTCAGATAATTTGAGATGATTATGACAAACTATATATAGATATATTGTTGGTGTAAATTTTGAAACGAAAGTAATAAAATGTTTGCAATACAAAAAAGGCACTTGAACTTCTTTCCGGGGTCCCCTAGTCTAAATAAATGCATACCAGATACATGGGACACACCTGACAATGCCTGACGCAAGGATTAAGACACCTCCAAGTATTTTTTAGGAAAAATTCAATAAACTCCAGCAATCGACAGGCATTTGGCAGGCATACATTTTAAGAATTCCTTAGAAAATGCCCGGAGTTGTCTTAACCCTTGCGTCAGGCATTGTCAGGTGTGTCCCATGTATCTGGCATGCATTTATTTAGACTAGGGTCAGTAGCGGTTCTAAGCAAGGTTTTATGTTAGGTTTTATAATAATAATAATATTAATAATAATAATAATAATAATAATAATAATAATCATAAATCTTTATTAGCTCCCTAGGGGTGAAATTTAATGTTCTAGCAAACAAAATGATATTTGTAGAGCAATAAGTCATCTTACTTTCACATTAGGAGAATTTTCAAACAAAGTTTACAATGTTTTATTTACTTAGTTAAAGAAATAGGTTCTTTTACAATTTGGTTATAGAAAAAGGTACTTTTGTAAGATTTTTCTGATTTTTTCATATTTTGCTCAGGTTTCAATAGCAGATCCATCTCTTTATAATCCCTGCTGTTTGGAAAGATTACAGTCAGATTATTTGACTTGCTATATATAGCACAAGATTTGGATAAAATTCTCAAGATGCGTTTGCTGTAAAGTACATTTTTTTAATTAAAACTATCCATACACATCAAGCTCTTGTCACAAAAAAAACCCTGGCAAGTATAACATGATACTATAATTGTTTATGATTTCCCACAAAACAAAAAGCCAACAGACATCTCACCTGAGCTTTAGCCCTATCTCCTAGCTAGGTTTTACAGTGTTGAAGAAAGATTTCCTTTGCGCTCACGTATTGTTATGTAATTTGATGATGAGTGATTGTAGGCTTACCAAGACAATCAAGTAACCAGGAACTGTTTACTCTAAAGCCTAAATCAATGTTAACCACCCCTTGAATACGAATACCAAGACCTACATTGCCCACAGGTGGAATACCTGCAGACTTGTACCAAATTTGATAGTTTGAAAATCATGGAAGCTTTTTTTGTGTGTGATTGGTTGGCTAGATTCTCAGGGATAGTCCTGTTATGATTTCAAGTTTTGTTTTCATCATGGCATATTGAGTTGCTGTTGCGAAGTGTGTCCATATCACTGAGGATTGGCTTACTTTAGATTACAAGGAATGAGAGAAAGACTGGTTGGGGATTGGGTTTTCCTGACTTTTTAATGGCCTGTTGCGTTTTAAAAACAGTCAGATATTTTATGGTGCAGTTGCTATGTTCCACCAATCAATTCAACCTTTTATGAAGGAAAATATAAAAATGGTATAAACACTTTATTTATCGATATACCCGATACGGTTTTTAATCTCAAAATAAAGTATACATTGTGTGCTGTGGGGACTTGATTAAAGAGAGAAAAATTGGGAGAAAATGATTTTGAAGCTGATGAAATGCCATGAAAATTACCATTTGAAGATATTTTAGAAATAGATGAATTTAAAGGGAAAAGAGTATCAAAAGATAAGGGTTTAAATAACTTTGGTAAAGCCCTTTTAGAAAAATGTAAAACACTAGATAGTCACATTGTAAAATTAATGGAAGATTTGAAACTCCGAAAGAGGAAAGGTTTAGTGGAAATTGCTTTAAAATTGGGGAGTTGGAGATTGAAGATGGAAGATGAGACGCATTTTTTGATAAATTGCAAACAATATGAATGATGATGTCAGGGAGAAATGTTGCAGATTTGCAATTTTATAATAATGACTAGAAATTACAAAAAGGGAAAATATAATTATATTGTAAATTTACTAATTTCAAACGAAGAAAAGGTACAAAAAAATCTTGCCAAGTTCATAATTATGGCTTCCAAAAAAAACAGAGGCAAATTTAGTTTAATTAGTATTTGCAATGTTTTATTGTTTTTTGCTTCCTCTCTCATAAAAATGTACTTGATATAAGTTATGAACACTGGGTCCATGGCCTTTATTACATGAAATAACAATGTCTATAGAGGATACAAATCAGCCTGGGTATGGTTTGCTAATCTAGTAATAATCTGGAATTTCTTATAGTTCTCGAAATAG
>JAVSBT010348850.1:4294-26361 GCA_033118115.1 Pharyngocirrus eroticus
CACTTATGCTTTCAGTGTGATAAATTATTTGGAAAAATAATTTTGAAGAATTTTGTGGGCCATTTAGTGAGAAAAAAACAGGTGCTTTTAGTTGTTCCTTTGTGTAATAGTTGAGGATTTGTGGTTGAAATATGTGTGGCAGAAGCTTTCATCAATGCTATTCCATAGGGTAGAAGATTAAGATTTTTTCTGGTGTTTGAGCCTCAAGTAGCAGTGTTTGACTAAGACCCTAATGCAAGTATTGTGCAATTGAAAAGAGCTTGTAAAAACATAATTGAGGTATCTTTTAAGAAACTCCCCATACATGAGTTGTCTATTGTCAACCCCTCATCTAGCAACAAAAGGACCCGTCCCTCTATGGACTCAAATTGAATGTTTCGTATTGTCACTAAGATCTACATTCAAACAGTTTCTGGCAATTGAGGTTTCAGTTTTCTTCAATTGATGTCTTCATGTGTCAGGGATTAATATTTTACTTATACATGTAGAAAAAAAATCCTTCAAAATAACCCACAATGTGAAAACTTTTAATCTTCAGTTCTTGACATTCTAATAAAGTTATCTTATATTTACTGACATTTTAGGTATATACTATATACATTGTTTGGACGATTGGGAGAGTTTGAATCCAAATAGGAAAGGGTTGAACTTTTAGAATGTTTGATTTGAAAATGAGATTTTATTGATAAGAAAGGTGCTGACTAATTCTTTGAAATATGCTCTGTGCAACTTTTAAAAGTAACAAGCCGCAGTGTTCTAGGCTTTATCTGGGAATCAATTTATCAAGATTTGATCAATTTTCTACTGTTGACAATGGTGGCATATGTTCTTGAGTAGGGGTGGTACACTGTAGCAAAACTTGACAAAGAGAAGGGTTTTGTACAATACTTATTTCATAAACGGATAGTCATGCATGGAACTTTTAAATACTTGGATTTTGTTTAGATCATCCTGAAAATGAACTAATAGTTAAGGGTTGCACAATATATAAAAATATGCTGGCTAATATAAATCTACAATCCTCTTTTCTTCTACTCTGCAAAGAAATAAAAAGTGGCACAAAGTAACACAAAGTATCTTGTGATGTATTTTAGTTGATGTGTATATCTTTCTTTCCACTGATCTTTGACTACAAACCTCACTGTTTTCTGTCATTTATTGGATGTTTATAGTAATCATTAGTCTTCTGTTGTGTTCAACAATCAGATTCTTTTGTGAAATGTTTCTTGATATCAAGCCTACTTATCACAAAGTAATTAATAAGGGGACAACAATACCAAAACAAATTCTTGATTAAGAGTGAAACAAGATCCCTGTTGTTAAAAGAAATGTAGCTTAGGTTACTTTCATCTTCCCCCTCTTGTCAAACAACTAGCTACGTTTGTGATGGAAGTCATAAAATACACTGAGATGCAGTGAAATCTTTTAAATGGATAAGAAATGAAAAGGGTAGATGAATTGACTTGTCAAACAAGTAAAGAGCAATAGACATGGTTGCGAGCTGCTTACAAGGTTGATATCTCTCGCTGTCTCCTCTTTCTCCATTGTTTCCCATCCTTCTCCCTCTTTCTTCTTGTTATTTATAGTCTCTCGCTCGCTCTTCTCTTTCTCTCTCTCTCTCTCTCTCTCTCTCTCTCTCTCTCTCTCCCTGTCTATACCTCTTAATCTTGCCTTCCCACCCCCCCTTTCCCTTTCTTTCTGTGTGTCTGCTTCTCCCTTATTCTGTCAAATATTTCTGATCTAGAGTTCATCTTTTACGTGACAATCAATTAATCTTATAGATAATTCAATTATCTTAACACTAATCTAATTAAATGCATGCCAGATGCATGGAGCACGCTTGACAATGCCTGATGCAAGGATTAAGACAACTCCAAGCATTGTCTTAGAAATTTATGCCTGGCCGATGCTGGAGTTCATTGAATTTTTCTAAGAAAATGCCTGGAGTTGTCTTAATCATTGTATCAGGCATTGTCAGGGGTGATCCATGCATCTTGCATGCATTTATTTAGACTAGGGAAGTTTTTATTGCTAGCCTCCTCCCATATACATGAACATCTAGAGATAGTCCATTTTTATACATTACATCAAGTTAAGGTGAATTTTACCTCCACAAAATGAGGCCTTGGGATCTTTTTACACCATTTACAAAACAAAAGATGAGTCACTCGTCTACATTGTAAAGTCATGAACTTTGTGGAACCCAACTAACTTTTGGTAGAAATGTCTTCTGCTTATAAGAGCCTATGCATACAGAACCAATGAGTCTCTGTGTACCTTGCATGATGTCAAATACCTGGCAAAGGATGTCTTTGTAGCAAAAGTTTGTCTCCTGCATACTTTCTCTGTGTGAATAGACTAGTTAACACATCAAATGTCAGCGCCATATCAAGGGGTTGGTCATGTCCCACCCATGTACAGAGCAGACTTGACAATATTTGGCCATATTTTTAGCAAAGATTTTGTTTTAACTAAATGATGTACTTGGGACCCATGGTCATGGATTGTTGTTTGATTCAAATGTTTACTTACAAGTTATATTGGAATTTGAACAAAATGTGGTTAAACTATATTTAACCCCAAATTACATTTTCCTGCAATGCTGCATGATTATGATGATCATCATGATGTTGAAGATAATGTCAATAAAATATTATAGCAATAATAAAGTTACGCTATTTAGTTTACAAAAAAGCTGCTTGTTACTGTAGGCATTAAAACAAAAATATTTGAAAGTCTACTTTTTTCAGTGGAGCTCAGCTAGAGCTGTAAGTGACATGTCCTCTGCCAATACATTATTGTTGATAATATCTTCTCTTATGTTGTTGATTTTCTGATTTCTCTGATGTGCTCTATCTTGGTTAAAAACCATTTCAATCATTGAAAAGATCTTTATAACTTTAACCAGGCAAGGTTTTCTTATTTTACATGCAATATTATAGAAAAGGACTTTACTATTTCATGGAAAAGTATTTCTTTGAAGTGTTCTTTGTTTATTGAATAAATGATGCATGCTTGAGATAAAAGAAACCAGATTATTGCAGCTTTTTCTCTATTGTGCATCAAAACATCATTTAGATTGTAGGTATATTACAGCAGATATGTTTAAAGTGTAATGCCAACATTTTTGAAGGATGTAAAATGGTATAATGAGACTTTTAAAAATACGTTTTGTCCTACTTTAAAAAGTTCACTTCAAGCTAGTTTTCCTTTATCTATAAGCCTTTGTAGGCTTGTTTGTTAACTCATTTCTAGACTATTTTGTTTTTATATCTGAGTTTTAATAATATGTTGTTCATCTTTTTTTTTACCATTAAAACTTATTCACTGGTATTAGCAGGTAAGATCCCTCAAATATTATAGGTCTTTCAAAATACTAGTTTTTCCATTCTTGAGTTTTTGAATGAACTAAAATTGTATGAGTATTACGTTTTGTATTTTTAAAAAAATCTACCTATTTCCCTATCCTTAAGCCTTCATCTGGAAAACAACCCTGTATTTGAATCAAAGTCATGTCAGAATCCCATGTGCTTAGAATTGAGGGTCTTAAATTGCCTGGAGGTGCAAAGAAATATTTAGATATTAGCCATAAGCTTTTGAAAATGTCAAGATATAAACGGAAGTGTTTGTTTGCCTGTGAAATAAATATTAGGCTTTTTGCCAAAGGCAGTTAGTGCACATACATATACATACATCTGTTATCCTAGAATTAGTCTATTAAAAGGTATTCAATAAAGAAAAGATGAATGAAAATAAATAAAGTGAAGTTTTCTTGAGGAGGTTTATATTTTGGTTGAAAACTTTTCAAAAATAATACTAGACTAATTGGAGTCCAAACTTGGATTTGTACACAGTAAATCTTAGTCTTACACCAGGTTATTATGAATGTCTGATTTAGACTTTCTAAATGATCTTGAAACACTATTTACTCTGACATATAACTTTATTATATGTGTTTCCTAAACATTATAACTGCAAATAATGACCTGTTCTTAACAAAAATGAGATTTAATTAGATTTCATGATATCATATACATATTATTGTATTTTATTTATGACCTATTCTCCTACTTGTTTGCTATATTCAGCTAATCTTATTAGGTTGTGAGATATGGGATCTAGGGACATATGGCACCATGTAAAAAATGAATTAGTTTAGGAATATCTGAGGGTTGGATTTTTATCACTTCCCTTTCAACTTTGAATACTTTTTATGTATCACTTCTGGTATCATGGTGGGAATAAGCTTTGCCCTTTGTTCACTATCCAAACTATCAGCCTAGAAGAGCAAAAACCAGCTCTCCTATTTACATCTCTTTCAACTCTGTTAAATAATGGGTTCCCTAATATATCCCAAAAAGATGTTTCCATCACTATCAACTATACTAAATCCATTTCTGAATTCTTGTTGAGGTGTTTGATACTTTGTGCATTAGAGTTTGATTGGGTAAAAAGCATTTAGTGACAGTACTGAAAGAAATCAATGGCCGTGAGTGAAGACAATCCCTAAGGATCCACATCTAGGATGATGTATGTCTTATTTCCTGAAGAGACACTGCACACCTTCATTGACATTTCAGATTTATTTTCATTCCACCAATCCAATTTTGGTTTACTTTGACAGGATTCTCTAACCTGTCACTTTGTATTAAGTTCCTACAAAAAAATGTCTGGATGTGTGTGTTAGATGCTGTTACAGGATAGCTGGATGTCTTGGAAAAGATAGGGAGATCCTGAAAAGAGATCTCACTAGACCCCAGTGGGTGTTTTCTGCTTCCCAGTGTGGCTGCTTACCTAGGCATGAAAGAGGAGAAGTGTCTGTTTAAAACAAAACTTGGCAAGTCAAAACAAAAAGACTCCACTATAACTGTCTGTCTTGGTTTTGTACAACAAATATTATTTTTTGGTGTGTCATACATATTGCTATAACCTTTCCTGACAAGAAGACATTGCATTTGTTTGGTTAGTATTTAACTGAAATCTATGTTTAGAAGGAGTCAAACCTTTCCTGATGAGAAACCACTGAAAAAGATTTTTGCATTTACCATCTTTTAATTGTCAAAGGTGGAATATCTATAGAGAGTAAGCCACTGATGCAAAATTGAACAATTTAAGGACTTGTTACACAGGTGTATGCCTGTTGGGATAAAAAAAATCCATTTTATAACTATAAATTGCCTGAGATGAATTATTCAACCAACATCACTATTATATACACATACGTGAAGAAATAGAACTACAGAAATGAGTAAATTTATATAATGGTAAATGCACAATGCAGATGCTAAATGAACGAAATCCCATTTTTTTCACACCTGTGTGTTAATAAAATTTACTTCTATTTTTTGTTGAAATGTGAGCTATGGATAATGGAACTGGTGCTTCAAGTCTGATTGCATGATAATTGCAGGATCATCCATCCTGAGAAGCTATAGTGGTTTAAAGAGATAAGATATGAATTCATTTTAGGTTTAGAAGACCTATAAGCATTTTATTATTGTAATTGACAAGTGTGTGGTTGAGTTGTTGTTAGAGTAGAGTTATTTCTGTCAAAACCCTTGAGGTTAATAGATAGTGCTCATCAATCAAATAGCCAAACTAGCTATATTTTGACCTTGCATCTTGTAATGGGTCTTAAGGATTCATGTTTACAAAGCCATATTAAACACATTTGTGATCTGTCTGTGTGCACTTGGACTCTTCATCTTGTATGATACCAGACTAACATTGATTCATTAAAAGGTACATGGATTGAATGTTGTTTGTGTTTGACAGTCAATTATAGGATTTAATTGAAATGTGTTGTTGGTTTATTATACTATTTTTATTTACTTCAAAAATGCTGTGAAAGCCTGCGATGTATTTCCAATGTGGTATTGTTTTTAAAATTAAGAGCTGGTGACATCCTTGTCAGCCATTATTACCTGTGTTCTTTTTAAAGTTTACATTCATGCATAGGGATGCAATGCATTGCATGGGTCTCTTCGGTTAGGTCTCTTCTTGGAATAGGTAAATCACTAAATCTCTACCTCAAACCTATCAAGGCATGGTGGCATCAGGCTAAATGCGTATGCTTACTTTCTGTAGCACAAGTGACTGCATGAGCGATTTCAACCTCCTTGGGCAGGATGCTGGTCTATCACAGGTTACTTTCCTAGAACTCTTATTTACCAATATAGCTATCCTGGCCGGTGTAGACGGGACATCGATCGGGACACAGGCAGCGTGGCAAGGTGGCTGTTTAAACCCTCAACCCTCTTATCTTTTTAAAAAAGAATACCAAATTGAGAAAAGAACATAAGTGAATTGTAAAACCAAAAGATATCCTATGAAGCAAACTCTTAATCTTATTCAACTTATTGCAATATTTGAAAAGCTTTATATATATGTATACTTCTAAAATGTGTTGATTCCTCCATCTGAACTCTCTGAAACAAAACAAAATGTAAATATTATCACCCCAAATCAAGGCTGTTAATGTGCTAAAGAGAAAGCCTACTTCTCTTGCATAAGCTACCATTCATTAACATTGGAGAGAAGGTCCAAGGAATTGATCCTATGTGGATTTGAGGGATTTATGACTTACTGCTAAGTAAAGCTGGCAATTTGACAAATGAATAAAACATTGAAATATCTCATGTTAAATGGGGGACGAGATGGTCACTTTGCATTATTGGTGATTTTCTGATTTTTTTGTGTGGATTTATTTGTGCAGTAGAATATATGTAAAACATTAACAGACAGACTAATATATAGGAATGAAGTTTGTGAATCATGTATCATGAATTGTGTATAGAGGGAAGGTGGGGTTGATGTGGAAAGAGCCTGATTCCATTATTGCTAACTTTTGATGATTAGTATTCACAGATAAACAAAAATGAACAGTTATCTATTATATTTATGGTTATTGATCTTCACAATTTTTCCACAAGAAATGACGTACTTTTCAGATTTAGAACAACCAAAAAATGTCAAATGTAAAAGTGGAATAACTTGCTTGTATTTTCATACAAAAGTTTCTAGGTGTTAAATTTTAGTTATAATGAAAATTATGCATGCATGTAGCTGTATAATGATAATATCAAAACATTTTCTTCCAAAAGCATTCCAATACTTGACAAAATATCTACTCTAATGCATTTACAAAATCTTTAAAAAAATTCCATGTGAATTATGCAAGTACAATGTAATTCTTTTTCAGGACTTAAAAAATTGTCAAAAAGTGCCTATACTGTTATCTGATCAAACATTCCTTCTATGCAAAATATTCGTAACTTGAAGGCATATTGATATATCCCTTAGGCTATCAATTGACAGTGGAAGAGGCATTGTTGAAGAATAACAATAGTTATATTGCTAAAATCTATCGCCTCCTACAACATGGACAGTTAGTAAAAGTGTAAAATTAATCTACAAAATCCCTGGCCACTTTACATCAATGTTACAGTGCCAGACAAGAACAATTGAACAACCAATAGACTAAATATCAAAAACAAACCAACTATGCAACTAAGCAACTGACCAAGATGCTTAGAGATATCATGAAATGTGAATAAAGGAACAAATCAAATATGTAAAAGATTAACTGACTACATTTTCCCAATGTTCATGTTTATAACATGATTATATTCTTATACTTTTTAATTACAAAATATTGTTCCCTTTTTTATTTTTTCAGTTACAGACCTCTGGAAACAGTCCCCAAGAACAACTTCAAGTGCTGTCTCAGGTAGCACAAGAATGTCCAAAGGAATTGGTAAGATTGCTTTAAAAAGTTCTATATTTATAATTATGAAACAGTCACTTTTATACTTTGATTATAAAGGATTTCTTAATATATACAAGTTTTTGAACTAGATGACACAGACATATTCATCCGAAAACATCTTCCAGGAATCCAAGAACTTGTAATGGATTCATGCATGTGTTTAGGAGTCTGTACTTGCTTATACACCACCCTGATGCAGTTTTTATTCTTCTATCACACATTAAGCAGAAGGTTAAAAGGTTGTAAAACAATGAGCTTATCAGATTTGTACACCTGTGTTCTTTCCTTCAATTACACCCAAAGCTGTGCTTTATGATTGTTTTCATGATTCACTTTTTATCATTTGTTTATCTTTATTATTCTTGTTTTATCTGTCAAGCGTTTTACTACAGCTTGTAAAGATTAACCAATGTAAACCATAGCCTACGTAGATTTTCAGTCAAAGAACATTTAACGGTTTGGATGGGGAAGTATTTGTACTACAAGTGTTAACCAGGGGAGATACAACTTTGATGTAAAAGAATACTTGAAGATGATAGAATACTTGAGGATGACGTTTCTATTGCCCGAATGGACACTGTTGCACATTCATCAATTAAACAAAAGGGATTAATATAATTTCAAGCAATATTTCATTCAACAATAACTATTATCTTATATCATATCAATCATGAATAAAGTCTGGCAACAGCTTCTTTACAAGATTATAGTTTTTTTAGAATAAAAAAGTCTGTAACGGTCTTTCTTGAATTGCATGATAAGAAAATAAAAATAATAGTTCCAAGATGCCTTCGTAAAATAAAGTCTTTTAGTCTCAACATGTGTTCAGGGATGATCACTTCAGATTGAATAGACTATTATCATGAGTCATTGATAAACACACTTCTTACTTTCTTTTTTAATCTGCACTAGTTCTTACTAAGTGTAGAAATCCAAGAGATATGTTATAGCTTATCAATCTAGGTGGATCCACAAATACCTCCACTAAATTTTTTATTGTTTAGGTAACAGTTTAGTATCTGTAAAGTGGCGATCTATTTAAATTTGTAAAAAATGTAATGATGAGATGGAATCTGTTCTTGTTTGCGCTGTTCTTCCTACCACCGTTCTGGAATGTCTTTTGAATGTATACTGTTGACTTTAACATGTCAAATACTTATCTCTTGAGATTTCCTTTTATGTCTGTTTACAACTTTTATGGAATCACATTAAGCTATTTGACATTCAGTTCCAACTATACTCCGGAAAGTTTATTACACTACACAGTGCAAACATTTTGAATAGTGTGTTCCATGATTTCATACTTATTGTTTTATGATAGAAGTAAAAAAAAGAGGAAATAAAAAATACTAGGGCATCATTTGAAACATTCACATCAATTAAGAATACAATCAATTATGTTGGAACAAGATATGGTTTACCAGATATGGTCTCTGTTTTTATGGGTATAATCTGTACCCTGCAAATGGAAGACATCTAAACTAAACCTTCTTTGGATGAACTCTATACCCCTAATTCCAAAGATGTTATTGGAATTCTTATCTGAAGGTTGCGCTTCCAAATAGAAGGATTTACTACCTACAGGGTTCTGTCTTGTGGGATTTAAGTAAAGAATGATTAAAGATCAAAGAAAAGAAGTTTCCTTCATTTCATTTGGAATTTTTATTCACATCATTTCAATAATAATAATTTTATGTGATATACAGAGTTCATGTAGTTTATTTCAACATTATCACAAGTAGCTGTACAAATTGTCCTGTAATGCAAATATATACATTATCATCATCAAAAGGCCTTCCAAAAAGATAAACAATATCAGGATTTCTACACATGTTCAATAAATGGAGGAGACCATATGATGCACATGAAATGTAAATGTCTGTATTCAATTTTTTAGTTAATGAGTAGGGGAAGCTCTTTTGGTGGTGCAATCCTCTGTCTCTGTCACATATTCAGCTCATATCTTTTCTTTAATTGACACTATTTCATTTTTGTGGTGAGTAAAAAGTATAGACATAACATTTGGTAAATGTTTTTATGCCAAATATCAGAATAATTCTCAGACTTTGGTCCTCAATGTGAAAAATGCAAATTGTAATCATAATTTTTTGGCATAACAGTGGAGGGGAAAAACAGCCCCAATCTTGATATCTTTCTAGTTTTTTCAAAACATCCTTTTATACAGAGATCTTTCAATACAAGCATATTTCACCATGCAAATGCATGTTTCACTACATGTTAAATTTAAATGGTGCCGATATGAAAATGTAACATTTTTTTCTTTTGAGATGACTGTAGTGTTATCGTCTCTACTTTTGTTTTCTGTACTTGATGCCTATAGCTGATACCTAATCAGGACAACCATTTTTCTAACCTCCATGATCTATAAAGTGATGTTCTGCAATAATATTTTTACAGAATATCTAATCTAAACGTGGATATTTTTACAAAAAATATACAACTTGTAGTTTATGAAGGAGGGTCTGCCATAAGCAATAAATTTGTGTTTTTGTTACTGAAATAATAAACTGTACCAGTAAAAAAAAGAAGAGCAAATTAGCTCCCTGGTGACATATGCTTATGCTTGGGTAGTATAATCATTAGTCATGCATCTTTTACTGACTTTTGCATTACATGTTTTGTGCTAATATCAGGGAATAATTTAGTGACTCAAAGTTGATTAGCAATTTTATGATTTTGTATAGCAGTTTGTATATCTGCAATGTTAAATCTAGTGAAATTTGCATAGCAGTTTGGCAATTTTGTGTAGCAAACTGCTATGCGAATCAAGGTAAATTATTCCCTGAATATGACAACTTTAGTCACTGGAAGTGGCTGGAATACTGGGACATCATATTGTCTATAATTTGACTTTCTTTCAAGGAATTAAAGTAATTAGTTTTCCAACTCCAAAATGTATTCTTTTATATCACTTATCAAATGTTATCTGTTCAGATGCAACTTTGATTTCTCAGTCTTATAGGTACAGATTTTACTGAACAGAAAACTGGTTTCAAAAGTCAAAAATCTCTGAAAGGAGAAATCCCAAGATTCTATAAGCTATAGAAATATGCAAGATCATATATCACACGTCAGTTTTACTACCCACATATGCTCCATAAAGTATTACCCGTTTGCCTTGTATTGTTGTTTTTTCTCGTTTTTTTCCTATTTTTAAAAAATGTATGAACATATTTGCATTAATTTCAGTGCACATGTAGGTATACATGGTTATAAATATTTATTGAAGATGTAGATTATAATCCCAGCATGGGAAATTATCAATAGTATACCTACTGCTATGAAAATGAATAGAAATACTGTGACTGTGATTCAAATCATATAAACACAAATATGATTTTCAACATAATTTATGTTATTACTGTATCGTATGAAATTAGAAATGAACTGGTCAATTTTTATAATTGAAAGTATAGTTTTCTTTCAGTCCATAAATGTTAAGATTGATATATCATGACATTTTATTTGACTATGAAATTCAGGTTTGATTATTTCTTCAAACTTTCCTTAAAGTTGAAATATAATAAGAAAAGACAGCATGCCCCCCCCATCATTTTTTTTTTTATAACCCTTTTTTTAGTTTAGATATAATAATGAATGTGGGCTGAGTCTTTTCTTTTCTTGCAGTTACTCGATTTACATCCATTTTTTTTAAAGAAAAATGTTATTATCTGTGTAAATATCGGTTACATGTTTAATATTAATCTATAGACCCAACACATACAGACTAAGGAGGCTTGTTGTTATAGGAAGAGTATCAGGTTATTTTTTTCTTTATGTCTTATAGATGGAACCCTATGAATACAAACCTTGTATCTATTTCTGTGGATTTCTCAGCATATAGTCACTCTCCAATGTAGTCATTGATGATTTTTTTTGGTATTACTTTGTATTTATCATTTAGAAGCTTGTGTCAATATTTTCCTTGCTGCCAAAAAACAACAGTGAAAGGTATCTGAAAGTTAAAGATTTTTTGTTAAATAGGTGTATACCTGGTAATGATAAAACGAGAAGTTGTCAATATATGACAAAAGTGGATAAAACCTTTTTTTTCTATGCATTGGAAATGTTATCCATTATGCGTTAAAAAGCACCACCCCAGGTCAGTATCTTGTTGTTTTTGTTGGAAGGTAAAGCTTCGATATGTCATTAAAAATGCCAATAGAAAGAGAAAAGAAATAGTTGATACAAGAAGGCGTCTTTGAGATACGCATTGACTCTGTCATCTAGGAAAGCCTATTTGGGTGTTTATAATACCAAGTTGTTGATAACTGTTCGATAAAATGGCTAGCATAATAGCATTTGTATGCTGCATTTAACAAAATAACAGAGGGTTTTCATATTATCTGTAAGGTAATAATGTCTTGTAGTATGCTTCAGTGATATTGGTGTCAAGGATTTCCTTCCATGTCATGAATTCTTTTATTTTTTTGTGTAAATATAAATAAGGAAGAATCTCATAGGGATAGATTGTTTGATTTCATATTTCATAACAATTACAAAATATTGATGTATTTGATTGTAGAGTTTGATTAACATGGCAATTTGTGTGTCTGGGATTCAATCATGAATGTACAATATATAGTCAGACAGTAGAGACCTCTATGTTTTATGGCTGACAATATAAACGATAATGGCATTACTACACATTGTAGGGACATATTGTTACATGTTATAAACTATTTCCAATGATCTGATTAGATCACCATTCTTAGTTATAAAGTTTATTTAATTAATTTTAATCCTTTATATTATAACCATTATTGGCAGAATCTAATTATTTTAATTTTCTTTCTTATCCTTTTTTTTTAGGTTCAGTTTTGGCAGTGCATAAACAATTCATATATTGGTAAGTATTTTTTTTTAATGTAAAGTATTTCTGTAATCCAGTGAAATCACAGTGGAAAACAATTATGGTCATTTGATAGATATCTAAAATATTTGTTAATTGGTTTGAAGAAATAGACCTTAGTAAAAAATGCTATGAGGGATTTTAACTTAAAAGTTATTATCATTGTGGAGAAAGACCGTGGAAGCTTTGATGTAAGTTCATCTGTGCATTACATTGAAAGTTTCCTATAACTTCTCCAAAGACTATTATGAGGCAAGGATGCATGCATGTAATTTCTACTGGTCTCATTTCCTTTCTACTTTTGGTATTATTCATGTAGTACACTTAAGCATATAAATATATCAATATATCACAGGTGCAGTTTCATATGAAAAGGGCTTTGAAAAGAGCTTTGGACATCCTTTCCAACTTCTGGCGGTCAAGTAGTACTTTGTTATAATTATACTTCTGGTTTCCCTCACAATGGGGGTGACAGAAGTTTGGTGTTATGGAAAGTGTTAGTTCCATTCCAACTCATCATGGCAATTTGTTGAACGATGTAAAAGTGTGAAAATGTTGACTCAATCCACTATAGATCACTGTGGCATAAAATGCGACTAGGTGGGAATTTGAACTGTGACCTGCATCTTGGGTATTCTTCTGTTAGATGAGACGAGAATTGTCAGAAAAGTTGCTGAAGTGTAAGATTTTCGGCAAATTACTAGCATGTTTAAAAGGTTGGCCAAACTTCACTTGTTGTGAAGTAACATGCATTTGATTGGATTTAGAATGGTAGAATTGATTCGGTGTTAGATTTTGTTTGATAAACACACATCCAGTAGATTCAATTGGTTATAAACACAAATAAAAACCAGATCAGGAAATGATAAAAATTGTAGTCAATTTAAAAAAAATAAAAAAAAGTGAAATTTTCTTATGCTTTTTCTTTGTTGATCAATGTGGATACAATCTTTTTTTTTTAGAAAAACTTCTTTCTCAGGGTATGAAATTGATAAAACTTTTAACTTCTTTTTGCTTTAAATGATATCAGTAGAAGTTATTTGAAGAAAATATACAAGCAGATCTCAAACCTAGCTGCCATTGGTAACTTTTCCAAAAGGCTGATCCACTCAGAAATCCCCCATTGAATTAAATTATTAAATTCTAATCTAACTAGAATTAAAAGCTCTCCTTTTTCTTGATAACTTCCCAATTTTTTATTTTGATCTTTTACAATGGAATCCTTTATAATTGTTATAATGCTTAAGTTGATGATGTTACGTTATTCGTGAGTGCAGATTATTTTCTCTAATGGTGTCAGTGACGTAATTTCTTCAAAGGATTTATACTTTCATGAAAAAAATGACATAAATTCAAAATTGATTAAACATGTCATTATTGTTGATCCAGAGTTTTGAAATTGAAAACTTTGTATGGACATATCATGGATATTTCATAGTATTTGCATCTGTGAAGACTTAGACCACACGTTTTTTGGTAGTCATAGCATTCGAACCATTCAAAACATTGAAGATCATCTAAAATTTCAAAGTTATTGGTTTTTTGTAACAGTATTCGTTTAGAAGGATCAAACAAGATAGTTAATCCCCTCCTCATAAAAGACATTGACATCATTCTGCTTTATTCTAGTGACACTTTATCCATATCTTTACAATTTACCTATCAATGAGTCTTTATTTGACAAAGCAAGCTGATAGCTTACAAGTTACAGTTGGTGACGGAGAGCCAGAGCTAAAGCAGCACCTGCAAGATTTTCTATAGACTGTAACAGAGGCTCCTGTTTTTTTGTACTATTTATACATTAACGTTGAATGTTACTATTGTTTAAAAGCATAGATTTTGTTATACCATAAGAGATCTTCCAACGATTCATAGAAAATGCTTTTTGTTTTGTTTAATTGTACTGAAATACTTGACCTGATTTTTACGCAGAAGACGTTTGTAAATGTTGCTTCCCTGGTTTCTTCACTTCGATTATTTCTTTTTCTTTCAATTCTTTGAATTGAAGGCGTAAGAATCAGTTTATTTTTTTTATGCTAAGATTTGAAATAACGTCAGAATGATCATATCACCAACAAAAAATGTTGTCCAAATAAAATATATGGTGGTTGGTTAGTTATGTTACTATTGGAAGGCTGATTTATAATTTCATTTTATGATTATGATATCGATGAATAATTCTAATGTATTTCCTTATCAAAAGTGGTTGTAAAATTATATATTTGACTGATTTAGGTGAACAATTGAATCTATAATTGATATATGAATATTATTGATATAAATCAGGTAGTATAACTATTGACTGGCATTTTAGCACTAAAATCTGTGAGCTAAAAATATCAAAAAATGCATTGTGAACATACAAGATAATTTGTCCATTTCCGTTTATTCCTGGTGTGCTGATTGGCATAAATGGATCAAACTTGTGTGAATATTAACAGATTTTCATACTGTGGTCTAGTTATGACTTATAAACACTTGGATTTTTGACATCTATTCTGTAGAAGAAATACCTATGTAGGAGTAATATTATCATTCAAGTAGAAGTTTCGATGTCAAAGTTTTCAAATATTTTCAAAAGTGTTTTGAGTTAGAGTATGTATACAAACAACCTGCATGCAATTCTTGATAATACTAATTGCTGTTATGTCAAAAAGAACAAACTTTACCTTCTCAGCTTAATGAGTTACCTGAGGCTATGAAATAGAAGATATCGAGAAGTTGTACTATAACTCAATAAGTTTATTCTCCGTTTGCACAACTTGTACACCTGTTCAAAGATGTATGTTATACATGTAAGTTATTGAAAATGTTGGTTAAACTACGAGGTGTATGTTATTAATTGTGAAGTTCTTCCATCAAAATCAAGGTGATGGTATAAATATGAGACTTTTTGCCAATCTAATGTCTTTATGTTGTGATTAACGTAACAGATTTTCTCTTTTCTTGTGCACAAAAGAGGTTAAGTGACCATACACATATCTTCAAGGGTTTTCTAATTCTAATTTCTGGATACACACTTTGTTTTGACAATGTCTTTAACTTATACCATACCTCAGTCTTTCTGTATTTTTGAAGGCCCCCAGCGTCACTAAGTTTTGTTTGTCAAGAACAAAAGGAGATCATTAAGACTACATAATCATATGTAAAGGCAAGAAAATATTTAGGATACTTTCAGACAAACTTTGAAATACCAAAATTCTTATTCAGAAATATTGGTTCAAATCCAAACAGCATTATACAAACAGATGAAACAGGTAGTTGCTTAGTCCTGTAAGATAGAGTTTCGAGAATAATTAAGATTGTTCTTTTATATGTTTCAAATATTTTAAACTCTTGCCAATAATGATGGACGGTTTGAATAAGAATTGTTGAATCTAAAACATTCTTATTCATCCATACATACATAAGAAAAGAGGATGTTAAAAAGTTATGATTCATCTGGATTTTAATTTGATATGTTGTAGTTTTTATGTGAGAGAATTTTGTCTATTTTCCTTTTTATTCCAATAAAACTTTTGGTGTTACATGTCGTTTTCTTGCCAGCATGCTTGTATGATAAGAATTCTAATGGTTTCTTCAAATTTCAGTGTATATTCTTTTCATGACATTTTCTGGAACAACTAAACGGTGGTAAGCAATTTGTAATTGATGGATAAATATTTGTAAAAGAAAAATTCAAGTTGAATTATTCTAAGGTGAATGGAGCAACAGATTGCTGTGCGGTAGGGTTTTGTGAGTGAAATATGGGCAAATCAAGACTCAAATTTCTTCTCCTCACCACATGTGGGACGGCTAAGTGGTCTCATTAAACTGAAGGTACTAGCTTCACAATAACACTGGTTTTTCTGTGGAATTTCAACAACTTTACCCCCTCACCCTGCATTATGTATGTCCCACTGGGTTTTCAATAGGGACCCAGTCTTAAAACATATCATTATTATGTTTCTCAGTAAGTAAAAGCTTTCAATGCCCTGCCTATCAAGTGGAAAGAAGGCTTTTACAAGGTGTCTTAAGCTATTGGGACGATTGTTCACTCACTGTCTCTTTGAGAAAAGGATACCAAAGATGTTCTTTAGATCTTTGAAAGAAGTATAGAATTTTTAAAAAATGGGGTGTTATGAAATATGCTGAGACGAAAATGTTCAAGTACTTGATACATCATTCATTGGTAAAATGTTGTTTGAGTTTTTGAAAGGAGGTATTTTTTTGTTTAAAAGGAAGGAATATTAGCATCTGGAGACTAAATGAAACTGTTTTTCTTAATGGAAGGGTATGGATTTTTTGTACTAGCGTAATGCAACTTTGAGAGTTTTCTTAAATAGAAAATATGGTGCTACTTACTATCTAAATTGTTGGGAGAATGAATATCATGATTTTGTAAGGCAAGGAATACAGTTTATAGTTGATGGAGAAATTGTGACACAGTTACAGAAGCATTTTCTTCTGGGATTTTATCTTGTCAAACCATTCTGGACATAGGCATACATGTTAAATTTAATTTGGATTTATCTTTATTTAGTTTTATATTTATTATTGGTAAAACATGGGTATCTTCACATCAGTAAGTGTATGGAGAAATATATCGGTAGAGGAATCTTCAAAAGTTTAATCATGGTAGAAATATTAGCATAATTCTAATGGATTAGTTGTTTATTCTTTTGAAGGAGACAATTTTAATTTATTTACCAAGCTTTTGTGTGGGCAAGCGTAGACTGATACCATTCCTACATTTCTTATTGTTTGCTGTATTGTACCGCAATAATTGCAAAAGATTAATACTCAAGTCATCCAATGCGATTTACTTTTGGACTTATATCAGAAAGTCCTGTCTCCCATTATAAGGGTTTGTTAACAAAGCACTCAGGACTGTAAATTGTCAAAGAATAGAATTTTTCATTGTGAAAGTGGTTGTCTGAGAGAGAACCAATAAAAAAAGTAAGAGTTCTGTGTATACATAAACATGCAATATAATTAATGTCACTTATTATAGGCAGGCATGAGTTGATCTGGTTTAATATGCAGACTATTGGGAAATTTACTTGTGGAAGGCGTTGCCAGCCATAGATTTAGAAACTTGAATTTCTTTTTCTACCTGAAGTGAATACATCACTTATTTCATTTCAATCCTATCAAAAATAAAGGCTTTTCATTCTGAAGTTTAGTTCCTGTCAAGAAGTTTGTTCAGGTTTTAACAAAGACAAACTTTGTCGTGAAATTGAGTTTTTCAATGATTCCAAATTCCTGCGTTGCCTGGTTTCTTGGCCTCTTGGATGAAGTTGTTCAAACATTCTAGTTATGGATATGGAATATCTAAAAGGATTAATTAAAGCCTGAGGGGGCTATTAAGTATGATTGAAGGCAAATCTTATTACTAAGTAAAGAAGTGGGTGATTCATGCAGGAAAGCAAGAATTGCCATATGAGACAAAAGGGTTTTATATTATCAAATCTCACGTATAGGTTCATAATTCAGGAAGAGAATATTGTTTGAAAGTTATACAAGATGTTTCAACGTGGAATAAATCAATTCTTGTGTCAGTTGGCAGATCTATACTTGACACAATTTTACTAGCTTTGAAGATTTTTTTAGGGGTTTTTTTCTGACTTTTTCCAAACTTTTTTGAATGATATGCATAGATTGTTTGGCTATGAATTCTAAAAATGGGAGCAGTTTTATTCTTTATATTAAATTCGCCAAGGAAAAAGTTTTGTCTAAAAGATTAACACTTTGAAAAATGTCAACAAATTGCTTCGCTTTATGTTTCCAGATTTAAAAGCTTAGGATCGATCCTTCAATTTGGATTTCATCCCAATAAGTTTCTGTTATGAAAAGATTTCTTAGGATTTTACTTTTGACTGATGGGTAATTGGCAAGTTTTCATTGGACTTATGCATTATTGACATTACATAAAAGATAAAATCAGCTTGTAATCATTACAGATTTGGTTCAAACCGCATGACTATAGAACAGGACTGTTTCCAAGTCTAAATAGACATCAATACTAGCAAATCACTGTGATACAATAGTTATTGATAAACAGCCTGTGATTTGGTGATCAGACTGACAGGAGAGACTTATTTGACAATTAGTTCATATGCCTGATTGGAGATTTACAAATTTTGCAGCATAAGGGCTCTGAAATTACTGGCTGCAGCAATAATCTTGTTGCTATATTTATTTGAAAGTACTTGAGAAGTTGGGCAATTTACCCCCGATACTCTGTGATTGGGAGGGTCTCAAGTAGGCCTGTAAATTGCCAGAGAAATAACTCTCTCTATCTCAAGGGTTCATGTCGACTTGCCTACTTTCAACATACAAAACAAATCCCCACGATAAGGATTATTTCAAGTTTTTTCCTCAAGTAAAACTCTGCATGAAACAAGCAACAGGTTATATACCGTATACACACACACACAAATAGGAGATACAAGATTACACTGAATTTGCAGAAAATTAAGATATTTGTTTATAAATCAGGCTTTGTCCTGGCACTGTTACAGTTTCACTTGAGGCAGGAAAACTAGATTGTCTTGATTTCTTTTTAGCAAGCTGTTGGAGAATTTTCTACTGAAAACAATCAACCAACTTGATATAAGATGTTTTACAGAGGAAGTAACTGATTTATGCATCCATATAATCATTGTTATATGACTATTTTTTACGCGTATGGACATTGTCTATGAGAGGTCTGGAATGTTATGAATTCATGCAGTTATTATAATTGAAAAATGTTGTGAAAAAAATATGGTTTTATGAATTATACACGATTGCTTATTGTTTACATAGAGTGACAATTTATTCGAAGCATATTATAATTATCAGATAAAAAAATTGGATGATTATAATTATTTGAGTGTGTTCAGTGATTATGAATTGGAATAAAACTACAGAAAAACTTCAATGCTAAAACAGTGCACAACTCAGGAGAAAGAACGTGTCATCAAGTTTATAGATCATATGCAGGGAAACTTTGCAATTTATGGCATCAAAAATTCCACTTTGTGACATGTATTTTTGATGAGCACTAATTTGTAAAGAATCAATTGATTTCTATTGAATAAGGACCACCAGAGCTGAAGTATGTCATAGTGAAAACAACATATGCATAATGGACATATCAACAAAAGAGATGAAACAATCAAGTTATGAATAATACAACCAATGGATACTATTTAACACTGATATATACTTTCTCACTTTTTAAAACTTTGACGGTTAATCAATATTATTGTGTTTAAACGACTGTCAGCCATTTAGCAACTATGATGGAAGGAATGCTTATTATTTTGACTTTTGTGTTATTCTGTACAATTGCAGAAGTTAGTGGAATAGACCATTGGTCTGGGAGAGCTTGTTGCGAGTTACCATGGTCCATACAGTGCCAAAATGCCTGTCACAGGGTAAGTGCAAGTCTTTTATAAATTCACTCTTAGCATGTTTTTTTTAATGTTTTTTATTCCATTCAATCATTTTTAGAAGAGCTGGTAATGAGGCAATTATCATCATCATTATAATCATTGTCATATTGTCATTTATGTTGTCACCATAACATTATCATTATCATCAAATGTCGTCTGCTTTCTGAATGTTTATTTCCTGTAAATCAGTGAACTTTTTCAAACACTATTATCTACAGGAGGTAAAAATGAGGAAAAGACATATAGACAAAACCGAGAATGACTAAATGGAAATCTTTAATATGTGAATAAGAGACACACCCCAAAGTTGAATAGATTCTTTTTATAGCACAACATTTTGAGAAATCATTAAAGTTTAGATACTGAGATAGTGTAATTATTTTGAACCTAATAACCACACCATATAAATCTGAGGGAGCTTCAGAGATCCATAAAGATTGTGATGATGGAGGCTATAATGAGGATGTCATAAAACTTGATAATCATTTAAAATGATCATGTATTAAGATAGAAGGGATTATTAGAATTCCAAGATTTCTGCAGAAAACATGCACTTGCCCCCTCGATCCTTTATCAAATATATTGGTGATGGGGGTCAATACATAAACCCAACTGTGTATCTGAAATAATTGTACAATTCCAAATATCAAGATTAAACCAAGGATTAAAAGTTGTAAAACGAAAGTTAAGCATTTCCAGCAGCTGCAATACAACGTACAATATAACTTAAATTTTAAGAAAAAAAGTAGGAATTCATTTAAACTGAAAGATAACTGCATAATTATTAAAAAATCATATTCAGATGACACAGGGGAATGATTTAATTCTTTTATATTTTGATTTTATCGTAATTTTTTTTCACAGATAGATAAATGTTTATCCTCTGTATGATAAAACAACCAAAAGAGTAGCTATGCTTATGGCGGTATTTATTACATGTCATAACCTCAATGAGATGTGATATCAAACACTTCATTTCTGAATTGGCAGCCTTACAATTTCATTCATTTTCATGACACTACAGCCTCCAGGGTTCTTAGCTACTGGCTATTGGTACAAAAGGTGAAGAAAAAAGCTACAAACCTTTGACAATGACCTATGACACTATAGAATGCCTGGAAGCAAAAGTCAACTCTGTTGGTATATTTCCTTTTTGGCTATAACATTAAATGTTGTATATCCCCAATGATTTCATTATAGTATAATACAAGAACAAAAAATAAAGACAAAAGTATGTTGTTCAACTTTGAAAGCATTGCAATTTTTTTACTGAAATGTTGTATATTGTTGATATGTACCTTGTGTCATTTTTTACAATTTTGACTTTAGTGCAGTTTCATTAGAATCGCTTTGTGCTGTTTTATATAAAAGTTATTTTTTCACACTTCAATATCATGAACTGTAAAACTAGAGGCAAACATTTTTACAATTAAGCCAAAACGGAAAGAAAATACTAGCTTTTACCATGATCCTAGAAGATAGTGAGAGATTTGTTCAGACATATAGGTTTCGAAAATGAAATCATTCTTTTAGCTTTTTTAGGAATGTTTCTAAGATTATATGGCCCAAAAAAGGAAGAATTTTTCAAATGATTCCAAGCTAAAGATTCTATACTTCATATTGCAAACATGCATTTTCTAACAAACAGATTCAATCCCTGTTTTATAAGTTTGTAGGTTAGAGATTTGAAAGCTTATCATTTATACTACAGAGTTGAAAATGAACAGACACTATGATTCAATTAATATATCTTCTGCAAGGTACATATTCTACAACTGGATTGCTTCAAGTCTTAAAACAGTTGATAAAGTGGATTCATTGTGCCATTCTGGAACAAATCTTAAGTATAAGCTAAAGATGATCCCAGCTTGCTTGATCATATATACTAAGACACAACTCTGGAACTTTCTTGGGTGTTTTAAGAGAAAATATTTGGAATACAAACCACTATGTCTACAACAATCCGTGGGTCTCTTCTGTATATAATATTTTTTGAAACAGTATA
>JAVSBT010348851.1:0-11338 GCA_033118115.1 Pharyngocirrus eroticus
TTTTCTTTCTATTCTTATCTACTTTTGCATAGACTGGTAGACTAGTGCCCTCACTAGCCCCTATGTCTGCCACTGTAAGGAAAAAAAATGGCAATACAGGCCTAATATGGACTAATAAGTCTATATCTGCGACAAATATAGAAGAGCCTGCAACTCTAGAATTAGACTCCTTTCTCATGAAAGAATAAACAGATGAACTACTGGCTACTTGGAGGGGTGTGAGATTAAAAACTATTTGTATAGCACTAAAACAATTCTAAATCAACATATACCTCCTTCTATCTCTGCATACAAATCACTTGTAAGACTATTCTATCCCCGGGTCTCCTTGGTGCTCCAGCTTCTGCCACGCCTCCTGTTGACTGAAAGAAAATACAAATGAAACCAATGACAACTGTTATGGGATTTGTACATTAAAAAATCAATGAGGGGGTGGAAAGGTGTAAAGGGGGTGCTGAAACTAACGAAAGCTATTGATTTGACGTCTGCATGTTATGTTGACGGCAAGTTTGATATATAACACATATCTTTGATTAATGTATATAATAATAATAATAATAAAAAAATAATAATGATATAAATGATAATAATTTACAATCCCTGTAGGAGGGAAATTTAGCATTTCTCATGTCTATGTGTGAAATCTGAATTAACAAGAATGATAGCACTCTGTAATAAAGTATTTGAGCTCAAAACGCAATAGGAAAAGTCGGTCGACTGAAAGTCAGTCCATCATTAATTAAATTATTATGTATATTTTTTTTATTTCCTGTATTTTAGGACGTATAAGGCCCATATACAGTCTCATAAATATCTTATACATCTTAAATCAGAGAAGCAACATCAATAATTAATTTCATTAATAAAATAATTAATGTGATCTATAACATTTTTTTTTATAGTTTTGAAGTACCCCGTACATTATTTTCTATTTGTTTACGTGTGATCCTATTAATGCAGACTCCACATACAATACGTCCACGAGATCAAAATCATCACACCAATAATTATAAAGCTAACCAATATATAGATATGGTAACTCCATATCTATTTGAACCAGAATTGCAAGGCGAAGCTGCCCCCCAACCTGTAGATTACACCAATAGGGGACAGCAAGGTGATGATGTTGACGAAGGTAGGCTGGAGAGTATTGCGTGGTGTTCATGTGGGCAATGCCTGATAATAAACACGACTAGAGAATGTAAGTGCTGTTTGGATGATGAGAAGGTGAAAGCAAAACACACCAAGAGTTGTATCATCTTGATTGAACGTTTTAATACAATATGCCTAGACAGAGACGTCCTTGTTATTTCGATTATAATTGTACGTCTCATTTGTTGTAGCTGCTTTTCTTTTTACAGTCTCATCAGAAAATCTGCCTACGTAGTTTCGGGGTAATGTATGGAAACGAAGGTTGCGAGCATTACTCCGAGTATTTTGGCACCCTAAAACAATGCAACCGCTAGGCATGATGTTTGTATGGCTCGCCCCTTCATTCGCGGAAGTAAAATGAAGCATACACGTGAACGTATACAGGTACGCAAATGAGTGTGTTTCTGGAGAGCTGTAACAAAACAAAAATACAAGTAGAAAGATAAAGGATCTATTGTCACAATGATATACATATTAACCCATTTTGTTTTGAAATAAGAGGTTGACAAGTGATTGAAAACAGGGCAATTTTTGCGTTTTTTATGAGATATTGCCATTAATATCAGAGCGCTTGGGTTAACTAATGTAATGTTATTTCAGCTATTTTGGATTTAACCATGGTTATATGGATTTCTCAAGCATGGAATATGGTACAGAGTTCTATTCTTTTTAGTGAAAATCATATGTCAAATTTAGGTCAGGTCAGATAGGTTACAAATTTAGGCTGAACCTAGATTATTTTCGCTAATAATCATTAATTGGACCCTACACACTGAAGAGTAGGCAGATGACATCTTGTCATCCTTGAGCATTTTGTCAGAACTTTTATTTTTAGGATTTGGAAAGAAAACTCACAAAAAAATGGACCTTTATATGAGCCAAATTTCATAATTTTTAATAAAAGTGCAAAACCCCTTTCGCATATCTCCATCAGTACTATACTGAACAAAAAAAGAAACGCATAATCATTTTTCTTTTGCAATATTTCAACAACTGCTATTCAAAAAGATAAAAATTCTTTTGATATACATTAGATTATCAATTTTCTTCAATATTGAAAAGTTATGGCAAAAAAAATGCAAAAGAAAATTAAAGAGATGAAAAAGTATTTCAGAGGGGTTACATTAATTCATTGAAAATTTTCTGACCCAAAATACATAAAAACTTCTTCTGATTTATTCTAAATGATACCATATTTCATATTTGAGACGATGTGGACTAATTCTTTCATTTTGATGAGAAAAATTAATTTCCTAGAATTCTAGGAAAATTCAATAAATCAGAATTGTGCCTATTTATCAGTTTTAACTAAACCTGGTTGGGAATAACCCAACCAAAGCTGTTGCAGATATCATGAATATTTATTGTAAACCAAAAAAAACACCAACTATTGATGGCCCATAGCACTCTGGTGGCAGATGATATTTTTTCCATCTTCTTAGGATGCTGGCAGACAAAGTGTTATGAATCCGGTAAGGATAGTGGCTTGAGAAGGGTTGAGAGGTTACTTATTGGTGATTAACACTCGTTTCTAGAGTGCCAAAATATAATTTATTAGCATAGGAAAGCATACACATTTAGCAGCTCATAGCAGATTGGTGGATCCCTCCATCTTCTAACCTCTGTATCCTGCATGTCAGCAATAACGTGGTACATTGATTGCATGGGTTTTATTGTCCACAACCCAGGAAATGTCCTAGAGGGGTTTGTATTCTCTATCCCTTCTAGGAATATCCTATCTATGAGATGGACCTCTTTATCATATCTTAAGTATTCCTAGAATTCTAGGAGAATAGAAAGAACAGCTTCCAGCTGTCTAAAATATGTAATATGGAGCCACGCAGAATTACACTTTCTAAATAACGTAGAAATCATAATTATGCGTTTCTGGTTTTATTCAGTATATATAGCTTTATATAGGCGTGCAATGTCAGAAGACTGATGAAGAGCACCATAATATATATATATACATATATAGCTTTGCATCTTATGAAACGTTTGTCTTACAATTTCAGTTGCTGAAGGGAATCAAGTCAAACAAACTTCTTACACTTGCTGTAGGAACTGGAAATACGAAACTAGCAAAACTATTAATCAAAAGAGGTAAAACTCAAAATATGGGTGGAGGGAATTTATACTAATTCTATTTTTCTCAGTAGAAACCATGCATTTCCAAAATGTTAAGTCTTCTTAAAAACCTTTTTCAGGCTCTGATGTAAATAAACATGATGGAAATGGCCAGAGTCTTCTTCATTTGGCAGCAAGAATTGGTGATATTGCAATGGTAAAACTTCTGATAGATAGCCATGCTAACATTGACGCCTTAGATGACAACCAGGAGACACCACTCCAAATTGCTGCTACCAACAGAAATTCAAAAATCATGGAGACTCTAATACAGGAAGGAGCCGATATTGACAAAAATGACAAAAATGCAATCTTCTTAGCCACTAGAAAAGATTATATTACAATGTTGAAGGTAATCATTTGCACAGTTACTTTAAGGAATCAATTGCATAGTTTCAAAAGATGATTGTTTTGTACAATGTTTTTGATGAAAATGATTATTTTATGCTTATAAATCAAATCAACATCGAAAAACCATATTGATTTAATTTTGTGGTTGATATATTTTTCAATTTGCTATGATATATGTTAAAATGAAGTTCTAAATGAAAATAGAGAACCTGCAAAAAATGGGTTAAAAGCGTACACATTTCCTTGTATAAGTGTTGTATGGTTATAGTATAACTTTCATCTTCACAATATTCAGGCAAGAATTCAACAACAATCTGACTATACTTATTAGGCATACATGCCACTTATTATGTATGTACCTTCCTAGAAACAACATAGGACCAGCATATTACATCGAATTTTTTTTATAGGGATGGTGTGTCTCGTGAGATAACAAATAGATATGAGATATATTTCTAAATATATACCCATAAAAAAACACCCTGAAGCCTTATTTCTAGTTGTGTGTATATTATTTATCGGTACTAGATTATACAATTCATGGAGTTTCATCTATACTGAGGCCATTCCAAATTAATAGTTGGTAAAAAAAAAATGATAGACTTAGAAGTTTTAAAATCTTTATATATCATTTTATGGACAAAAACTTCCTCTTGAAAAGAGAGCAAAAAGTTAGAGTAAAAAAGTTCATCCACCAAAATAACAGATATTACTTTCATAAATCCATTAAAAGACTTGAAGTCAATTATGTTTATATTGTCTAAAAGGTCACACATGTTTAAAGCTGGCGAATATGTGGTAATGGTTGATAAGTCGAATGTAATATGATAATATGTTAATCCCTTCAAGCACTATATAGGACTTGTTAATAGACGCACTTTAAAATTTCAACTGTGTCTAAACTGTATGGCACATAATAAGACACTTTCAAGTCACAACGCGTAACGGGGCTTTAAGCATTTGCGGTCTTTAAACAGTCTCAGTAGCCTTGCGGGTTCGAACAGGTCTGATTCTCTTTATTTTACCCAATAGACAAAAAGAAGATTGACAATATCCACAGATTGATTGATTGATTGATTTTATTCAGCAAATGTCATAAAGATACAACACATAATACAGTATGTATTAGTGCGATGATAATAAAAAAAAGAGAAAGTGATTTACAAGATATATTTAAAAGTAACATTTGCCTGGGATTACCCATAAAAGTCCGGTGAAAATTTTGACTTCAATACACTTCAAGTCTTTTAAAGGATTACGAGTCTACCAGAAAACGAAACAGGGCTTTGATCAATACACAAGAAAAATCTCTTATAATGAATTGATTAGATAATTATGACATCATCATACAAGGGTTGTAGACCTGGATAACTATATGCAAAGTAACTTACTTTAAGACAATGCAACGAGTTATTGATGTTCACTCTTTTTTATTCTTATTTGAAACTAAAAGTTATTGTTGAATCATGAAGCTGCTAACGAATTGAAGAATGCATCTGACTCTAATGGTGATACTCCACTCCATGTTGCAGCTCTGAAAGGACACATCAAGTGTGTTGAGGTAACATAAATACATTAATAAAGAATGATAATAACTCATAATCATGTTGCTTGTTTGTATTTGTCTTGAAAATTAATCAAGCAGCATACGTTATTATTGTTCTTTATTTCTACAAGTTATCAGTTGGCAATGGATAAATACATTATCTAAATACATTTTACAAGATACTCTATCTTCTTTTGTAAAAAGCTCTACTCTATGAATTAAAGTGAAGACCCTTCTTCCACCATGAAATACTTTATGATACTTTGTATGGATGAGGCAGACCTTTGATCTACTGTTCCATTTTAAAATTAAATGGCACCAACAGTTTTTTTTTATAAGGCCAAACAAAGTAATAATCCGGTTTTCTATAACTATGTGAAAAAAAATGTTTCCTATTGATTCCAGCAAAAATATAGTTAGTTTCCTCTAGTTCTTAGACAACAGAGTCTATCTTGGGCCAATTGGACATCCATCGCAATTCTTTAACCATGTGTATAAACTCAATGTAAAACAAAACGAGCCGCAAATGAGCAACAATACGACCAGAAACAAAAGCAATCATATGAAATGACACATAGAGTTGTCATTGTCTTTATTAGCAAGTACGTGCTGCTTGCAGACTTAAATTTCCAGCAAATGTCCCACTATATAAATGAAAAACATTCAACCTTATCAGTACTTGATCTACTTCAAAAATGCATTCTTATTGATTGATTGATTGATTTTATTCAGCAAATGTCATAAATATATAAATAATACAGTATAGAGTAGTGTGATGATAATTAAAAAAAAAAAAAGAAAAAGTGTCATTACAAGATATATTTAAAAGTAACATTTGCCTGGCATAGCCCATAAAAGTCAGAGACTTATTTCCAATGGGGTCCCAATGAAAAAAACTAAAACAAGGAAGGAAGAGAATTAGATAGAAACTAAAAAGGAAAAAAGAATAAAAATAAAAAAACACACAAAAAAAACAGTACTAATTAAATAAAGAATGAACATATTTATGATTAACAATTTAAGTATATGTAAGCACCATAGGTTAAAATATCATAACGTAAATTGTGTGTCATGAATACGATGAATCAATCTGACATGTTGTATCATATTATAAACAATAATTTTTAAAAACTGTTGTAAAAAATCTAAGATGTCTGCATCACTATATTATCCTTGTTATCTTTTAATTGTACTTCTTATTTTGTATTTTTTTCTTTGAGAAGGCTTTGATGGAGGCCAATGCAGCTATAGATGCTAAAAATAATGATGGCCAAACTCCATTGCATCTTGCAGCTATGAGTGGAAAATCAGAGTAAGAAAGAACGTTAGCATGCAGTATTTTAAATGACAAAGAGGCAACATAATGTAAACTGTATTGAAAATGGGGGTGTTGGGGATGGAAGTTTCCCTTTTCACTGGGAAGTCTCTAAGTATGCAACAATTTTGTAATCTGCAATCAGTAATTAATAATGTACATTGAAGACAACCACCCCCCCCTGAAAAACACCAACAAATTTGCAACACTAAAAGATGTCTACACCCAAGAAAAGTAAAAATTAAGAAATCTGAAGTGAGAAATCATTAACAACTGTTATTTCTTTACCAAGTGTTGTAGAGCTGTTTTTGAAGCATACTAAGTTGAACATTAACTACAGAGATAAATTTGGCCGCACTGCATTACATCACGTTGCAAAAGAGGGTCATCACAAAGTGGCAGAAGTTCTTCTTTATGCTGGAGCAAACATTGAAGCAAGGTAAGTGTAGAGTTTCTATTTAGTCCATAAACCAGGCCACGTGTCACTTTGTTGTGGATGTTTTAGTTTAGAGTATTCATTACTATAGGATTAAAAGCTAGATGCTGTAGAGAGGGCTTCACTGTTATTAAATTGAAATAAAAATAATCCTAACAAAATTATGTGTTTTTCAAAATTTACACAGTCACTCTATAGTCTTAAGCTCCCTTTACACAAGTCAAATCAAATCAATTTGAAGTGTCTTTATTTCTAAAAGCTTGATTTTTAATCCTTTGTGTCATTTCTCTTGACAAGACAAGCACTTGAAGTGACTAGAAGTCAAAGAGTCATATAGGACTCCACACTGCAAACGCTTTTACTACATGTATAACAATTAGGCACCTCGTGCCAATGTTTTCCTTTGACTAGAAGTAAAAGATTTGTCAACACATTGACTTCAACTAGACACATTTCAAAATCATACTCACGCCTACTAAAAGGTCATTCATGATTTTCAGTAAAAAAGACTCTTTCCTTGACTAAGGGGAGTGTTATATAGATTCATCTAGTTAGTTAAGTTTTCATGATAAAGTTATAATTATACTATTGTAACTTATGTCTAACTAATAGATTTCTCTTACCGAGAGCTATCAGTGACGACTGTCAGCTTGGTCAAAATAACACAGTTCACTAGATTGTAAACGTCTAACAGAAGATACAAAACTCAAAGACAAAACAAACTTGTCACCCAAGGATATTGTAACATTTTTGGAAATGTGTGTAAAATGCACTTACTTTCAGTTTTAGAGCACTGCACGAGACAACCAGACAAAATTCAAAAAATCACGGAACATAAGGGTCAGCCAAATCCATTTATTTTTTGCATGTTATATACCTGGATGGAACTATTATCAATCATATAATTGTTTGCCTCCATATATTTATAATTATGGGAATGTGGGACCCCCTTAAATGCTGGGCCAGAAAGGACAAATTTCAAGAAAAATCAGCACTCATTTCTAGGAACTATTGCTTTAAAATTTTCAATCAAACATATTTTAACATAATTTAAGAATTTGTCTGGTCTAACTATCTTTTAAATAATTAAACGATTTGTAACAGGAAAATAATCTAAGGGGTATTAACACCCCCTTGCCACGAATTGCCAAAATAGGCCCAACTTTAAAAGCAAATGAAAAAAGCTTCCAACCAGTTGTAAGCAAATGATTACTTATGAAGGTTTTTTTAAAAGTTTTTTTGGTTTTTTTATTGAGAAGCTTTTACAAACAAAAAAATATAGTTCACATTATGAGAAGAACCAACAATCAAAAAAAAGTACAAAACAGAAAGATGGCAGATACAGAATTATAAGTATAGGTTAATAAACATAGTGCATAGATCATACATGTGAGAAAGTTTTTAACAGAAAAAGTTAATCCAGTCAAGCCACACGTCATCAACAAATTTTGCTTTCATAAATACATAAGATCTATATTTTTCCACATTGTATTTGTCTTTTACTATTAGTTTTAGTATTAATAATAAATGTTCTAAATGTGGATAATTATTATTCTTTGAACATGTATATATAAAATGTTTTGTAATTAAAATAATAAGATTATTGATTTTAGAATATTTGTTCTTTGTAAATCCTAAGAGTATATTTTCTAAAGTATAATTCACTTGAATGTCTGTTTTTTGCAAGATGACAGACGAAAGGTTATTCCAAAGTGACTTTACATAATTATGTGCAATTGTAAAAAATATGACAAAAGTTTTCTTGTTTAGTTTTGCAAAAACACATATATCTGTGTCTTTAACACCAATATTTTTTAAATATGTTGACACAGGAAGGATTCTATGTAAGATTCTGTATTGAAACCATTGTAAAGTAGTGTCTTTTGAAGTATTGAAACAATTTTTATAAATCTTTCCCCACGTTATTTTTGAGAAATTGAAAATCTCCTGCCATTTTATGTTATTACTTTAGGAAGTTAGTAGAAGGGTTCAACTTTCCAAATCAAAAATAAAACTTGTGGCCGTTCATAAGCCGAGATGTGATCGCAACTTGAATTTGGTAGATTTTTGAATTTTCTCCGTTACATATCGTTCGTCTAGAGCAAAAGTTGCCTATCTACACTTTGGAAGATACTGAGATAATCAAGAAAAACGTTGCCTATTTACATGATGTATATATAGGCAATTAATGATTTTCAAAATTAAAAAAAATATATTTGGGGTCTAGTTGTCAATCCAGAAATCATACAATAGATAGAGACTGTGCTATTATACATTTTTCCATATCTAACTAAAATATATCAAAAAGTGTAGTTAGGCAACGAACGATATAAGTACATACAATTATACAGGATTCACATGATCTAAATCTTGGATTTAATAAATTTATGAAGGAATGGATTCTTTTTACTCTTAAATCAACCGTACAACTCAGATAATCTCAACATAGACTAACCCCCTCTAAAGAGGCAATTACATGCAATGATATGATTGTATTTGATTATCATGATCAAATACTTGGATTTCATAAGTAATTATCTATTCATACAACTTTCCACAAGATTTCAATAGTACAATACCACCTACTCAATTTAAATTATTATCTGATATAGATGACCCCTAAAATAAGGTCATTAAAATAAAATAAATTGAGGATGCAATATGATTCAATCGTTATCTTTCATAAATTATAAATCCTCAAATTGATAACTATAGAACATTATGGTCTCAATCTTTTGTTTACCTCTCTATTGAGGCAACTGAATGCAAATTGATCGATTTTAACATGATAATAAGTCTTCAGTGTCATCATCAATATATAAGTTTTTATGAATTCAATAGTAGGACTAGCTTCTATAGTCTCTCTTTTGATTATTGAGTTAACCCCTTTACAGAGGTCATGTATCATTTTGATTATATATTTCATTATGGTTTAGTGCTATAATTCCTCTTTATGATTTGAAAACCATACCAATTGTGCAAGAAAACTGCACAATTGATTCAATGTGAGATTGATCTCCACCCCCTTTGAAAATGGTCACTGAAATGTAGTGAAGACAAAAAAGCTATTCATGCATATTCATTGTACATAACTACACAATATTACATATATGAATTGTTCAGAATAATTTTCTTTCACACAAAATGATAGATTTGCCCAAGTAGGATGCTTATTATTGTCATATTATTTCTTTACTGGTACAGGTGCTGTTATTCTGCAATATTTACTGTAAACCTACAAGGACCCAGGTCCAAAAAAAAAGACATTATGTTATTGTGGTAGTATTGCCTGACATTGTATAATGATAGATTTATGAATTCCTTTCACTCAATTTCAAGATGATCAATTGTGTAGCATGTTCTTGACACATGTTTGTCATGTTGCTACATTGACCTTCATAGATGGGGTTGACTTAAATCAAAGATTGAGTGTATAAATATATTTGTAATGTAAATGTAATACATGTAGTATGATTATGAGATTTTGTAAGTTTGTTGATAAACAAATGAATGAAAGCCTTGAACCATGATGAAATATTCTTAAATATCAATACCTTGAGTGACCTCTTCAAAAAGGTTAACTCAATAATTATTCAAATGGCAGAATTATAAAATCAAGTCCTACGATTAAATGTATAACAACTTATATTGCTAGGTAGTGATAATGATACTGAAGACTTATTATCATGTTAAAGTCGGCCAATTTGCATTCCGCGGCCTCAATAGAGAGGTAAACAAAATTCAGATTGAGACCATAATTTGCTATCTAAGCCATTCCACTTTAATGTGAATTTGTTTATACAACAATAGAAACAAAATTTTCTTTTTTAGAACTGTTGATGGAGAAACTCCTATCGCATTTGCTTCAAGGTATGGTTGGCCAAGGATTGTAAAGATATTACTAGATGCCAACACAAACATTGATGCAAAAGACAATAATGGAGTAAGTAGATGTGTTGTATGAACATTTGAAATGAAACATGAAAGTCATAATTAATCAGATTAGATAATTGTTTCGATCAAGTATTAAGTTATCATTCATTCATATACCATAGCCATTTTAGGCCGTATATAGGTGCATCAAAACGTCCTGTACATTGTACATTGTACATTCATGTTGTGTTTTAGTAGGCAAATTAATGTCCCTGGCGGTGCCTATCTCCTCTTCAGGGTTTATTTCCTGACAGGACTCAAACATTGTTTCTTTCCCATCCTTGACCCCTGTACTGGCAGAGAGACATATATCTCCTTTCAACCCACTCTAATAAAGAATGAACAAGTAGCTAATCTGTTAGCACTTATTACTTGGTCAAATATGGAATTTCCATACTGAGTAAACCAATGAACATTGTCAAGAGTTCTTTTTATTTTAGCACATGAATAATACCAAAAAATATAAGGGATTCCCTCA
>JAVSBT010348962.1:0-11337 GCA_033118115.1 Pharyngocirrus eroticus
CCCGCACACTTGGGTTTTTTGACCAATGTCTTTTGAACCAGGTTCAAATAGACAAAAGTATTTGTACTAAAAAAAATCTTTTTTAATCCATTTGTCTTTTTGGATATGGTCATTCGAATACTGTGTGCGGTTAGCATAAATTATACTGATCACAGAACTGCCTTTGGTTTCTCTGAGGTATTTCATTTTAAACTCAGAATTTAAGATTTATTTTAGATTATTACTGATAGAACTCATTGAGGTATTCTTAGTTTCAATTAGATAATTATAATTTCATTGCTTGGTTATGATCAAGGACATAAGTGAAAGACTGAAAGTGAAAGAAACTGTATCAACAAAAATACATTCAGCAAATGAAATTTGTGGATTTTTCACCTCAAATCTTTCTTGAACTAATTTGAATTGAAGTTAGACACTATTTTACCTTACAGCACATGGCATCTTCTACAAAAAAAAGGGAACTGGCAAGAAAATCAACTCCAAGATTTTAGAAATGAAAACCACAGTCAGTCTTGGGGAATGTGGTGTGACCTGCCTTGCTTGGCATAAGATGTGTGATTATTTCAATTTTTTCAACTTGTATCAGGATGGGGGTTTATGTGAAATCATAATCATCATGGATTCTAGCACTGTTGAAACAGTGGAAAATTGGAGCTACTATGAAATCTTAATCGATATTTAGAAAGTCCACAAACATTCACAACATTCCTTTCCTTGGAGGAGATTGATATTTGCAACCATATATAATTTATTCATTGGGGACTTGACTGAAATTAGGTTTTATTTCAAAAAAACAAAATGCCCAAGCTAGGTGTGTGTGTGTGTGTAATCATTCTTTATTTGTACATAAGACAATTTACAGAGAATGTGAGAATGGACCCAGGCTACTGATGTGGTCAGCTAATAGATATTAAGAAGACCAATCTGTACAGGATATACAAAGTTAACAAATGCACAACATAAAGTTGTGAAATAATAAAACACCATTTAATTAAAAAGATATACCTTGTATGTATATAAAAAGACACATTACAAAATAGTTCAAGAATTTTCAAAAATAGATTAATGTTGCAAAAGAGTCATGTCTGACCAGAGCGGTTCCTCTTTTGCTCTGTAAATTACAAAAGAGCCAATGAGGGCTAGTCTGGATATTGTCTTGAAGTGGGTTTTGGTTTTTTATAATGTCCTAAATACATATATTGTAAACTGATAAATATTTTTGTGTGTGCAAAATATAGAATAATATGACGACATTCTTTTCAAGCCAACTGAAAGGAGTTAGGTTTTATTTTTTATTGATAATTAATTTTTTTGTTGTAATAATGTAAATTAAGCTTGAGTAAATATTATTCCACTATTTTTATTCACAAATGAAGAAAACAACACGTTGTCATGTATACAGATGCCAGTTCAATAACTTTACTATTTCATAGATGAAATGGCATGAGACCAATTTCTATTCAATTAAAATTAATGTTCGGTTTTTATCTTCAATGCCACAACCAGAAATGACATTTACAAGTGTGGAAATATAGCTTAGCCATGAAAATCACCTTTTTTGCAGTTTTTATTCATTCATATATCAAGAGCGTAAACAGATCTTACCCGGCACCCAAAAAGAGACAATTTAACTGTGCATGGCATAAAATCATTTTTCTCATTTGATTTGAAACAATATCTTTCAATGCTGAGTATAGGGATAAACATGATTGTCTTACATTGATATTCATGTAACCATGTCCTCTTGTATCATTTTCTTGTTTACAAAATGTCACAAGATGGAGAACAATATAGTTGTAAGGTAGCTACTGTTGGCTTTGCATTAATACTATTTGTTTATCATTATTCTTACTTGTAGTTAAAAAAAGTTATCCATATTTCAAAAGGAAAAACTGAAGCCCAGAATGAAAACTTAAAGGAATTGTTTGCTGATGGATCAATTTTCAGCTCTGAACTTGTAAAGGATACACTCACCGAACATTTTTCATTCTATACTATTATTCAGCTTGGTAAACAAAGTGTTTAGATTACGCATTTCCGAAATATTCTTGAAGACTAAATATCTTTAACCACATCTGTATCACATGTTATGAAATAAAGCGATGATTTGCTATTAGAAAATTATCGGTATTCACTTTCAATCTCTAGTTTGATGTATTTGACTGCATTTCTAAGTTAGTAAACCAAATACTTGAATTGAGTAAAATATGAGCAGTATACAAATAAAAAATATAAAAAATTAGAAAGAAACATCGATTACCAAGGGTAAGGGTTTATTTGATTTAGTTTTAAGTACTCTTGATAAAATAGCTGAGCTCACTTCAATAATTTTTTTTGATAGCTTTAAGAGTCCTTTAACAGCATTTTGCAGATTGGTAAACATATTTTTTGGATTCAGGGTATCCAAAACAGGGTTACACCACTGTTAACAAAGCTCTACTGAAAAAATACCTTTACTAAATAACATGTTCTACTTCTAGGCTATTTTATACATATAAATATCAAGTTCTAAACCAATGTTACATTAAAGCGATGTCACTACTATACACATCAGAGATAATTAGGGACCCAATTTAAGCAATCCCAAATCACACGTGGCACCTGAGTTATAGCAACCATTTAAAAACCAATCTTTAACGTTTGAGCAATCTATTTTGTATAACCTCATTAAGTATCTACAAGTTGGTTAAGGGCCATAAGGGGATATCAATATTTTCATGCCAGAATGAGGACTAGGGTGTTGTCCTGTAAACATGAATGTAGGTCATAGTACATCATATACTGCAGATTGTAAACAGTTCTTATCACTCAATTGAAGGATTCAGATAAAACTCAAAAAAAGAATTGTCCAAAAAATGCATCCCAAAAATATGCAGGAATCTATATAATAGTCTAGAGGCAAACTCAAGAAAGTGATTTCAATTAAATTTACCGGGGGGGGAGTAATCTGAGTTCTATTTCAATTTACCCCCTTGTTTTGTAATTACCCCCCGGTATAGTGAAATTCCAGTTGGTAAAATAAATTTCTTATACTGTAAGAAATTTATTTTACTCCCCGGTAAATTGAAATCAAACTCAATTTACTCTCTCGGTAAACTGAAATCTATTTTTAAATTTCTCCCCTCATTTTCAAATTACCCCCCCTACCTACCTCGCTAAGATAATCTTAAAACTTATGATAATCGTTTCATCTATTGTCTACCTACCCGAAGAAGAGAATTCATGAAATTTTAGGAAAAGTGTGCAGTATTAAAGTGTTCACAAAAGGTGTGAAAAGGTGATGAATACATGACATAAAATGATTATAGAAAATGGGTTGACAAGAGTAGGTGCTAATTGCAATGTGACATGTTGATTGGTGTAGCACATTCTTATGTGAGAAGTAGGTTGAACAGTAGACATAATCATGTATTATAGAGAAAACAATTATATAGCCAAGGTTTTGGACCACTAAAAGTAGCTAAAATACAATATTTTTGGAAATAAACTTTCAAGTCTCCAGGTGCCTTCCAGTTGACAAAATTGATTTTGATAAAAGTTTCAACATATCAACTTCCAATCAAATTAGGAAGCCTTGCAAAATATGAGTTACCAACAATAAATACTTTTTGACATATGAAGTTTTGAAATATAGGTGTTTGCACGTCAGGAAAAACATGAAATTTTGCTCTTTCTAGCCTAATTGTAGAGATCCCTACATTCACAGTATATCACAAAATTTTGCTAATTTTGCTTATTTTCACCAAAACTGTGTTACTTGTTCCATAAATTTCCTCACACATGACTTCACCAAACATTCAAATTTTACATATTTTGCTTTCAAGTTGTTTGTGCTTGTGAAACAACTACCTACCCATATATTGGACGTCTTAGATAATTCATGGCTTGCAAAAATTTTGTTTTATAAAACATTTAGTGATCGGATACCCCAAAATAGAAAAAAAATCAAAATTAACAAAAGATTAAAACTCTACAGACTGAACAATTTTTGATATTCTATTTTTCTTTCAGGTGTAAATGAAGACTTTGATCAGATGAATCTGGTGACACTATCTAGCTATAATTTAGAATAAAGAATGTTGAGATAAATTCAGTCAAATATATGAAAAAAGGCAATATTTAATTGCCGAACTATATTTTAGACATTTACTATAATTATGTATAAGCATAATACATCAAAATATCAAATTGTGCTCCCCTTCCTTGTATCTCAAAAGACAATGGCAAAATTGTTTTTCTTTGAAGAAAATGTATTTATAATCATTTATTTTTCAAGTTTCCAGTGCACATATAAATCTAGATGATACCATTACACATAAAACTAATTAGAAACATATAGTAAATGTCTGTACGGATTTTGAAGATTGTGGTAGTTGGACCTATTGAGATATTTACCTTACAAAATATAGTACGGCAATTAAATATTGCCTTTTTTCATATATTTGACTGAATTTGAAATGGGAGTAAAATAAATTTCTTACACCGGTGCAGTGTGGCGCCGCCCTTTTTGTGCTTCCTCAAAGAAACCACTTTTAGATTATATTTTTTTTTAATAATTCTTGAGTCAAATGCTTTTAAAAGACAATTGCAATAGAGTGATCAATGAATGAATTATGAACCCTTTCCGTAAAATGGCTATTAACTTCATTAGTCGGAAATTTTCACATAGAAATAGTCATTGATTAAGATGATATACATTTATTATACAGGAAGTAGTTACAGGATCACAGGGCCTTAATTAAGGAAGAACAGTCACTGACTGATTAGGCCACCCTGTCTAAACACGCTTGAAATAAAAAAAATTAAAAAAAATTGATTAAATAAGATAATTAGTTCACAATAACTCGAGAAAACATTTTGTAAATTTATATAATAATAAGACTTAATGAGTCAGTAAAGAAACAATTAATTAAGTGCAAGTCATATGCTATGCTCCAACAACTAAAACATGAAGGTTTTTAATTACATACATTTTCAAAGTGCTTTCTGCACTAATCCATTGTATATCCTATCTTCAACAAACAAAAAAACGGTGAAAAAAAGGGCCTTTAACCATATTTGAATGTTTTTTAACAATTGCACTTAAGGATAATCTAAGACCATTAAGAATATTAATAATTAAACATGTTTTTCCTAAAATTTCATGAATTCTCTTCTTCGGGTAGGTAGATGATAGATGAAACGATTATCATAAGGGAGGGGGGTAATTTGAAAATGAGGGGAGTATTTGAAAATAGATTTCAATTTACCGGGGGAGTAAATTGAGTTGCAATATTTATTCCAATAATTGTGTGTGCATTGATTTTCTGAAATTGAATACTCCATCGTTTTTGTAGCCCCCTAGTGAGAACATGCACCACATTAAAATATCTTTACCACTTTTTTTATCATGACACATCAGTCTACCCATCTGGTATGGTGAATACCTTGACCCTCTCGGGTGTAACGAAATCCTGTGTTATGGGGTTCTGCCTCTAGACTGTAACATGTATAGCAATTCATCATGATTTGGAAGCTGGTAGTCAGTGTACAAGGGCAGATAGTATATCTGTAAAGTGTAAATGTCAGGCCTTGAAGTTTTGGGGGTGCATCAGCACTGCACCACACCGTAGGGCACTCTTGATTTTCAAATCACTGGTGCTATGAACTGCATCATGAAAATGAAACTTAAAAATATTCTGAACATAATTAAATTCAACAGTACATTCTCTATGCACATGTATGTCATTTAAAGAAAATATTCATAATCAACATATTAAGCAAATTAATTTTATACAAATAGTATAATTATGAGGACATTGTTTGGTGTAATAGCACTAAGAACCCACATTCATTGGTGCTATTTGTTGCACCAAGGCTGATTCTAGATTTCAAGGCTGAAATGTAATGAAGTATTTTCCAGGAAGTAAAATCTTCTAGCATAATAGCGGTGTCATGTAGTGGACAACCAATGATAATAAAGATAAATTCCTGTTCAATGTCCTACAGATAGTGTAGGCAGCCTGTGCCAAAATATAATTATTATATATGTATAATGTCACAAAAGACATTATTTTTCCTAATGCCTTTGGATATATATTATTTCTGTAGTATTTTTCACCTGTAGGCCTTCTTTATGCCAATATTCAGGAAGATCAAATTTTGTATTGTGATGTCATCTGATGAGTGTTTCCAATTCACTTTTTGTTACAAATATTCCCTTGATCCTTTGGATTTTATCAATGAGGCATGCTAATTGCATCTATAGGATGTTTGCTATTGACAAAATGAAAGGAGATAAACATTGACATACAAATGACAATGCATTTACCTTTCATTTACATCCCAAATGGACTATAAATCACATCACACTTCATTCGGGGATGTCTTAATACAACTTTTAATGGAAAAAAGAAAGACTTTATTTTGGTTCCAGACTTCAGTGTAGTGCAAGCTACACATTTGAATCATTCCTAAATAGAAATATTTTTTTAAATCATAATTTCTACCATTATTAGCATTTCTATCATTGTTACAATCTCTATTATTGTTATTATTAATTTTGTTGTTGTTTTTACTTTCTTTCTACTTTTTTCAAATAAATTTATTATCATTAATTGTTACCATGATCATTATCATCATTGTTATCATTAACATTATCATAACAAATGAGTCATGTGTGGTGGGAGTGACTTTTCTTTGACCACAGGCTGCAGTATTATGTCACCTACACATTTTACAATACTTAATTATATGATATCAATTTATGACATCTTTTAGACTCTTATGAGCGGTCACCATGACATTAAACATTAATACATATTTACATTATTTCTAGACTATATGAGAAAATCAAGTAGCATAAAAGGATTGAAAAAACCTCAGATTGAATCAGTATACATGTACCTAAAATTTTTGGAACAAGGATTTTGTCATTATGTAGCATTTTATAAGATAGGATGGTTGAAGTAACATAGGACAGCCTTGACATTATTGAATCATTGATCTTGGTTTGATGCATGTATGGGAAACACAACTCCTTTTTTTTTGGCCTTTGGCTATATATGATATTAGATGTTTCTATGTATATTTCCACTAGATCCGCAACAAGAACCAAGAAAGGACAGAGCTCTTGAGAAAAAAATAAACATAATTCATCATTGAAGAAAGTTTTTTTATATAAGATGTGCAAGTTTCTTTCTCCGTTATTGGTGTTTTTATGTTTTGCAAAATGTTGCCACACAGGTAAGAATTATTTTTATTTTTTAATTAATGATTGGGGTTTATTTAACCATTATCGAAGAATTATCAATATAAGTACATTGTAAATATGTTTACACCAATCTAGTTTTTAAGTTGTTTCAAAGAGGACTCAGGTCCCAGAGACATCTCAGTAAAATAACTATGTCAGTGTATAAAGTTATTGTTGAAGCATGCCATTGGTTATTGTTATTATCTACTTTTAATTACACAAGAGTTTTGTCCACCTGGAGGTGCAGTGTATGACAACAGTATTTGTTTTTGGAAACAAGACCAGGAACTGTCATTTCAGGACATGAGGGTACTATGTTCAATGGTCAGTGAGGAAGCTGATCTTGCAGTTATTGACTCTAATGCAATACTAGATTTTGTGGAGGATGACATACTATCTGGGTAAGTCAATTAATTTTTTACTGAGAACAAAGTAATCATTTTCAGGTGATATTTGATATTCTTACCCTTAGTGTCTGCAAATTGTAAAATATCAGCAGCATCGACATTATTGGTGTGAGCCATATTAATGTATCACTACCAGGGAAATCTATGATGGTCACAGAATGGCGGTAATAAAAGACATAATCATTAGCTCATTTCCCCCCCTAAAATACCTTTATTCAAGAATATATCATGAGCCTTGTGTAAAACTTGTTGTGTTGCATAACGATAACCTATTTCAGGAATTGAAGATATCTTGATATCCAAGAAATCCAAATCAAAGTGTTTCACCATATTGTAGGTAAAATATGTCAACGCTTGAAAAATAGATAATTTTCTGAAGGAAAATCAAACGTAAAGTAATTAATGATAAAAGAAATAATATCTAAAAACTTTTTCTAAGGTGTTTTTTCATGAGATCCCCACCATTTATATCTTGTTTACTTGTAATTTGACATCCAAAGTATTAGCCATCATTCTTTGTCAGGCCAGTGAGCATTTAAAACATATCTAAGTAGTTTTCTTTTGAAGACACCAATCTCATTGATGATTTTGATATGATTCTTCTTTTCACTGTTATATTACAATGGTATGTTCTCTGTTTACAACTCACTAGTAGTTAAATAGTTTCTGAATTGAGCTAAATCTGTTTGAAAAGTCATATTTAGCCTAATGTGTCTAAATATTTACATTTTTCACTCTATCACTACATATTAAAAAGAAACCATTAGAAAAATATTGATAAAATTCCTTTTTGATTCTCTCAAGCTTCTTTCTTTCTTTGAAGTTCTTCTGGAGAGTTTTGGATTGGACTCAAAGATTTCCTTCCTGGTAATCAGTATGATGGAATCAATTCCAGCTATACATGGATTGACAAAACTCCATTAGGCAGCTTTGAAAGCTGGGACAGTGGGCAACCAAATGGACATTCATTGGGTAAAGTGGCATCTTTTTTCATTTCTTTATTTATTACAGGCTATTTTGACATCATATCCCCAGCATGTATACATAAACCTATTTTTCCTAGTCAATTCCACCTTTTTATTTTTATAAAATTGACATATACACATGCAGATATTGGAGTACAAGTAATTTTTTCTTGAGGGTCACACTGCCAATCGCAATGTCAGATTACAATATACTTTTTGCATTTACCAATAGTAAAGTTGTCTGGTAATTGAATAACACAATCTCTTTAGTTCATGAAATAAATTCATTCGGTTCAGTTAAATAAAATATTGAATGTAACACACAATCTCTTGCTACCACTGATCACATCCTTTTTCATGTTCTTGTAGAAGATCCTAATCCAAACTATGTTCAGGACTGTGTGATAACACGCACTAATAGCAATTGGCATGACAGAGAATGTGACGAACCCTACAAGGGAATTTGTGCTATGCCTTACAAGCAAGTGTCAGGTATGAACTGGAGCAAGAAAACATATCATCTTCATACTATAATAATTATATAGAAATCTTGTGGAATAATCTGCTTTTTTTCTACAGTTTATGCAAACTAATGTATCACATCTCACTGCCCATGCTCAAGGCACACCCTCAAAATATCTTACAAGTTCTAAATTATAATGATGATCTTATTTTATTTGTGGAAGGTCTGTTACAAATCAGACACTAGAGTTTAAAAAAAAAAAGGGATATATCATTTTCTTTTACAGAACACAAACATCTCTACAAAAGAAGTGGATCTGGTAAGAAAATCATCTCTAAGGTTTTAGAGATTAAAGCCACTATTGGTCTTGGGGAATGTGCTCTGACTTGTCTTGGATGGAATCAGATTTGTGATTTTTTCAATTTTTCAGAATTGAATCAGGAAGGTGGTTTGTGTGAAATCATAACAATCATGGAAACTTTCCATATTGAAACGGTGAATAATTGGAACTTTTATAAAGTTAATTGAAATAAATATACGGTCGAGTGGTACCATGGTAAAAAAACAAAAACATACACCACAGAACACTTGTTTGGTAGGAAATACTTTAAAACAACATTTTCTTGGTGTTTTCTTAGAAAAAAACATACTTTAGAATATTCATTAAACAGTCACTCCTGTTGATACTAGTATTATCAGCCACCACCAGGCTTACTTTATTATAAAGAGTAACTAAGCTTTGTATAACACCATATATCAAATTTAGTGAACTTTCAGTGATATTAATTTGCATCTAATGTAGTCATGGATGACAAAAAAAATATCTTTCCCTGCTCTAAATAAGTTGTTGATGTAAAGCCCCATTTACATTGGTTGATTTCTCTAGCAAAGACTTTAAAGCCAGAGTCATAACCCTTTGTACAACTAGAAGTCAAATTCATTATCCCTTGAAATGACTGTATAAATTGTCTAAAAAATCACAAAAGTTTAAAGCTTGCCAACACGTGGCAATGCTAATTGGCCAAAAGTTAATCCCTTTAGATAAAAAGATTTAACAAGAGACTTCAAGATAAAAAAAATAGCTTTAGAAATTGCAACTGTGTTTAGACTGTAAACTTCTGAAATACCTTAAAGAACTGCAGCTAAAAGGTCACTTGCAAGTGGCACAGTGTAAACAGGGCTTTAGATGATAAAAGCTAGAAATAGGTCTGGACTCCCTTCCATGAGTCAATTGACTCATAGGGATTTGGTTCTCAGTGTGTAGTCTGGAAAGTATTACATGTTTTATGTGACATAAGGGAAAGCAAAAATACTTTTGGTGTAGTAATAACTTTCATCATTGGGAACCTATTGATACCCACAGGAAGTACTCACAGAAGCAAATTAAGAGAACTACCTTTTTGATATAATTCAAATGAACTGTATGGCCAGAAAAAAAACAAATGTTCTAATCAATGTTTGTGTCAAAAATCCTTGAAAGAGCATGGTGACTTTGTCCAAATTTGATCTTCATACTAGATTTGTTTTTTTTCACCTCCAGACTATATCATCTTTAAAAATGTGTAAGACTAAAAGGCTGTTTGTTCTCACCAATATTTGTTTCAAAAAAATGAAGGAATTTCCTTGAAAAAGCCTAGTGATTTTTGTTTGCTTGGGTGCAACTATCTATTGAATCTGTATGATTTCAAGGCTGATGGAAGATTACCATTGTTGCCATTTTTTAAATATTTTTTGTTGTCAAAATGTCACAAATGATAAAAAATAAACTTCAAGGTAGCCAATGTTGATACAGTGTTGTCTTTATTTGTATGGATGCTGCCATCCATTTGAAAACGTATCCATATACAAAATACAAAATGAATAAAAATTAAATCAATGAAGGGTTATTGGTTTACAGACCAAGTATCAGTTTTAAATCTTAATCTAGTTTGAAAAAAAGTTGTCTTTAAGGGATCCATCAGTTGAAAACAAGTTTATTTTGGGCCCTATGTGCAAAATTGAGTACAAACATACTAACAATGTTGCAAAGATTTTATGCTGAACATGCTGTATCAGGCTAAGTGACCTCATTGGTCATTTCAGGTCATTGAGTTCTTTATAACTACCACTTCTTATTTAACTGTTTGAAATTTTAGAAACTAGCAATTTCAATATGCATAGGGCCAGAAACTTTATTTATATTTATAATCATATGTCTTATGTAGATAGCACACTAGTCTTTTCGAAACAGTTTCATTTGAGGATTAGGATTAAATACTCCTGTTTAAAGCT
>JAVSBT010349406.1:0-11333 GCA_033118115.1 Pharyngocirrus eroticus
TGGTTCTCTCTATTGCCTTTGAAGGGTTGTATAGAATCTATGATAGACTGTGCTTCTTCTTGATCTCCATGTAACATATATTACATCAACTAGATGAACTGAATTCTTCAAAAAGTTCTGTCCAACGATTTTTTTCCCTTCTTTCTACCAATTTCTTAGCATTTAAACAGGTACTTATATCAACCTATGAACTCTGTGTCTCTCTGCTGAAAAAGTAGACGACTGCTAGACTATTAAGCTTACTTACAGCTTCTTCTGTTTCTTCAGAAGATTCTGATTCAGAGAATTCCTCTTCCCCATCTTCAGCAATGAAATCATCAATAGATAGGAGGGACTCATCATCTGAGCTCGCTAGATATTCCGAATTATATCGATTTGTCCTGTAAATAAAAAAAATCACCATTTTAAAACTATTTTGGTGTGCAAATTACAATATCCTTATAATTATGTAAATAAGCTTTTTAAACCATTGAGCATATAAATTATTATAAAGTTAAGTAGAACTTACACTTTTGTGTAGTCATTGATTCTTTTGATTTCTTTTAGCTTTCCTAGAGATATAGGTGACTTTGTATCTTGAATCTGGTCAAAAACTTTTTTTTTCGTTGGCATAACAAATCTTCTCCTATGCTTGTCATCAATCCTTTCTGATCTGCGAATAATTGTATCCTGTAGATATGAAAGGTAAAATAATAAATAATAATAAAGTAGCAACTGTCTGCAAAAAAACAATTGGACTATATGAGAGAGTCTTACTCGTATGAAGACACCCCGAGTGCTGCTCAGGGACTGCCAGGGTCCAGAGATAACATTATAAGTAAAAGATTGAAACATGAATCCAATAATGAATTGTTTATATAGATAATAGACACTTTAAAATCGTCTTACATCTGAATAAGGCGTTGATTTTGGAGTCATGCATTTTTGGTTTTCTTCCCTCTTTTTCCTTGCAGATGACATTATTTTGCTGATACTTTACTCGTCACTGACAAAAACATAACCACTAAAATGTAATGTGTATTGTATTTTGTGTATTCCCCGGCCTGCAAGGTAACTGTTACATGCAGGACTTTGTATAGAACGGCATCAGAGTTACTCCCTTGAAAAGTATCAACATTTGATAAATATCCTCATACTTAGTCTTATACCATCTAAACAATTTTCTGTATTGCTGCGATTACATTGACGAATTCTAGGCTACTACCAAATGACAATATGATTTTGACAGCAGTCCTAGGGTGTATCCGATATAGCACTACACGTTGGTTTTGAGCGATATTTGAGACAATTTTAGTCTATTTCTTCATAGTAAAAACTCATAATACTAGTTGCCTCTTTAAAGACCGTCCCTGAAGACAGATGGCTCTGGTTGCTTATGGGAGCAGCGGTGAAAGTGGTGCCAGTGATGACGAAGAAGAGACACCAACAGCAATACTAAACACCTCAAAGAAGGTAGTAAACAAACATGTTGAAAACAAAACATCAGACTTGCCCAAATCTCTTGGCAGTGCAAGTAATGAGATAGACCAAATTTCAGATGAAGAAGACATTCTTCCAAGCGTATCGTCTGCAGGTGGATTAAAATTGCCACCGCCAAAGAATGATGCAAAGGGAAATTCTCAATTTACACAGCGAGATGCAGAGGAAAACCGTATCCAGGAAAAGTTATTGGCAGGTTAGTAAGACATCATTATCAATACCTCTATAAAATATTGTTAATTTTACGCGAATGTTACATGAACGATACATCTTCATAATTCCTTTGGTTTTTCAAAAGGCACAATATTTTACAATCATTTTTTATTCAGGCCTACCTGCTCCATCATCAGCTCACAAAAAGATAATTGACATAAAAGAAGAAGAATTGGAAGAGGAAGTCAAACCTAAAGCTTGGGAGAAAACTCTTGCTGAAGAATTAAAACCAGTCAAGAAAAAACGACAACCTGTCATGATAACTGTTCCAAGTCTACCTGATGTAAGATATACAATTTATAATTTAAATAAAAAGATCTTGAGCATTATCTCTGCATACACTGGAACTTTTTCAAAGTATTTTTTTGTCTTATTTCATATCTAGGATGATGAAGAAAAACCTGAAAAGAAACGACTTAAACCAAGCACAGTAAGTTTGTTATAGCTCTTTTATTTATGTTGTATTTTCTGAGACCATTGTTTTTTTTTCTACATGTATTTTTACATGTTTTTAATTCAGCAAATACTTGATATAAGATATCATTTTCATTTTATGCTATTTTTACGAGTCATCTTATTTTTTTCAGGGAAAGAGTGGTTTATTTTCTTTATTGCCGGAACCAAAAAATTCTATAAGAAAGGAATCTAATAGACCTTTAATACCATATACATTAACAAAAAGGCCGACACCACAAACAAAAACAAAGCCTTTGATAAAGCCTACAAGTACAGTGAAAAGCACACCCAGTGAAGTGAAGTCTACACTTCCAGGAATAGAAGATGATGACAGTGATGAGGATACTGAAGAATCAATCAGCTTTTTTTCACTGGGTGATGGAGATAAGGCTTCTGTTCAGAGCACAACTGAAATGCCATCATACTTTGGACAAAATGTTTCTCACAGTGCTACAAATAAAAACCTGCCATCAAACATTTCAAATGCTCCACTTCAATTTGAAGGCAGCAAAGATACTTATGCTTCACAAACTGCCACCCACGTACCATCAGTTGCTATGGAGACAAATGTTACAGAAGCAACAGTTTGTCCCTATCCGGCAGCAAGCCAGAATGAGCAATATCAGTATCAAGAACAGGTATGGGAACATTTTCAGCAAAAGCTATGTGTGCCCATCTCAGTATTGCATTTTTTAAACTTAAAAAAAAAAGGAAAACTTATTTTAGTTACTTATTACCTACTTAAAAAATATGCAAATACCTCTTCTCTTTTGAGCAACCAAACTTATGTTATCTATTTTTTGTTCCAGTACAATGAAGAAGAGCAGGAACCTGAAATTGATCCTGAACAGGCATGTGTTAAAAACTTATTTTGGACTTTTGTCAACATTTTGTTACATCAAAATAATCTAACCTTTGGAATATTTAGGCATTAGTTACTTGAAGCCACACATCATTCAAGAAACATGAATAATATGCTAAGTGACAATTACCAATTGATAAGATTAGTCTAGTTTAAATGACAGATTATATTTGAAACTATGTTTGATGTAATCTTTTCTTTAAAAAAAAATTCCTTTAATATCTATATACTTTTTTCTTTCTTTCAGTTACTCTTTTTACAGGGTAAAAGTCGACATGGGAAAGAAGAAATCAATTTTATTGATGTTAAAGGACAATCTCATACAGATTCAATAGAATTAACAAAAAATATAACAGAGGAGACAAGACCTACCAGAAAGAAGAATGATAAAGATTTGCCATCTCAACAACAAAGAAGGAAACATCAAATCACTTACCTTGCTCACCAGGTATATTTATATTCAAATGAAATAGGTTTTGTCAAAAATATATTTTGCCATTTTCATACATTTCACTTGGAAACTGCTTGCATTTGAATACCTTTATATTGGACCATACATTCATTGTAATTTTTTTGTTTTATTTTCATTTGTAGGCAAGAGAAAGAGAGTTTGAATTGAGAAATCAATGGTCTCAAAATAAAGCCAACAAGAAACAGACTCAGTCTAAATATGGATTCTAATGAAGTATGTGTTGGATTGAATGTTAGTCTTTTACCAGTGATTTGAAAACCTACCATAAGTGGACCATATGGCAAGCAGAAAAATAAATCAGTACTCTTAATATTTAAAAGAAATTTACTATAACATTTCTTGTAGAAAGTATGAATTAAAATGCAATCAAGAGGGGTATTGGTGCACACTTGGCTGGTTATGATTGGAAGAGTCTTTTTTTTGTGTTTAATCAATGTCATACAAATTTAGACATTTATGAATATATTTATAAAATATTCAGAACTTTTGTATGAAAAGGATAATAAACGTGAGAAAGAACATGTTCTTTTTGTGTTTTTTTATTTTATTTCCAAGTGGTTGTGATTTTACAATGTGTGTACATTCATTAGTGAACAAATTATCGACCATAAGACCTGCATTTGAGATGTATTTCTCCAGATTGTTTAAAGATCAAAAGAAGTAATTGTAAATTTAGGTTTATCCCATCCCCCTCCCCTTTAGGAGGAGGGTCTGAGTCTAAGAAGACAAAAACCCAAATCCGAAACAATCGTAAATCAAAATCAAAATCCCAGCTAATTATCCATAATCCCAATTTTTACAAACCAGGGTGCGTGTGTGTTTGTACGAATCCCATGTCAAATCCTAGTCCCAGGAATTACAAAATCCAAGTTTCTCGGAGATTTGTAAATCCCGAGTTCTAAGCAATTCAAAAGGGTAAATCCCAGAAAATCCCTCACTCCCCTGCCATAATCGTCTATAACTATAAAAATGTTTTTGCTCCTAAACTAAAGTATTGTAATAATTTCCAGATATAAGAAATCTAATTCGAATTGTGTACATTAGTAAATTCTGTTTCAATAATTATCTAATCTTCAAAAAGTGTCGAAGGTTATGTCGAACTGTCTGCTTCATTTGTCAAATTGCGTTCAGAAATGCTTCGCGCGCTACCTAGTAAAAAATCGATTCCGGAAATCAACGAACTGTAATTAGACATCGGCAAATCAAGAGTTCGAGCAGACGACGCTGCCCCTTTTAGATAGTTTTGGTAAGTTATATGACTCATCTTCTGCTTTTAGTGAACGCAAATATTGCAGTTAAATACATTGGTACAAGTTCATTTATTTTGGCAGTGTATCTTGCATGCTAATCGCACCTTTTTGAATAAAGGAAATATCAATCAAGCCAATCACTGATTGCCGTAGGATCGTTCATTTTGGAAATTAACATCATGGTGTCAATTTCAAGTGCCCATAAAGAATTCATAACATAAAAGTGACGTATTGTGATCAATTTTATGTGGGTCGTAGAGTTGGTGTTCCACTCATAATTATCCATATGGATATCTTCTTGTTGTAAACTTTGAAGGACAATCTTATTTTCAGTTTTATATGGTGTATGCATATAAAAATCTGGGACGTATAAATGGAAGCTGCACGGAAATATATGAAAGTGGCGACACAACAACACATGTGCAAGTTGCTCTCTTCCAGTAGGTATTTGCATACTCACTAGAATAATAGAGATGTGATAATTCGCACCTCTCTTCTAATTCTGTATTATGATTTTCACTTCAATAAAAAGCAAAGCTCTATTGTTTTAGATAACTATAATAAAAAAATGAAAGAAAAGGTAAAGATATGGAATTTTCTTTTGTTGTTGATATACAAAGAGGACAATGAATAATATTTTCATAGTAGGCAATTTTTCCAGGAAACCTTCCTATAATTTTCATATAATTTTTTTGAAAACTTGTTTTTTTTTGTTTATGATCATAATATCGGTGATAAACTAGGAAAATGTAATTACTTTCTTGACAGAATTTGAAAATGTTGAAAAAGAAGAAATTACTCCCTTTTTTGTTGTGATGAAGATGATCAGAGAAGAGGTTGGTAAATCCAACCCACAGGCTTATAAGATGCTTATAGCTGTATTGCGGGATTATAACCCAAGCCTTGGAAATTGGCACAGAGAGCAGGTTGGTGGAAAAAGAATTCAAACCTCATTTGTAATTTATTTCTATATTACTTTAAAGTTATAGTTGATAAATGAATGTTATTAGGTTTTATTCAATGTCTTGTGATAGTAATAGATATTTCCTGTCTTCTTTGTCTCTAAAGATAAAAAGATATATAGAAATGATTCTTGATGACCAGCCTGAATTGGTGGACTATTTAGTTCACATTCTACCACCCTGTATTAAACTAGAAGACGATGATTCTCCAATATTGAAACATTCTTTGCATATCCTGAATTCTGATGTCTATGCAGAGTGCACTGCTGAGAGGTAGGTTCCTATTTATAATGTCATTACCTTACTTTAACCTAAAAGCTTTTCATATACAGGGGTATAGGTACATATTTTGTGAGCAAATGTATAACAAAGTAGGATTTGATTTATTTATTGGAAGTTTGATAAATAGGAGTTTTTTTTCTTTAAATGGGATAAAGTTAATGTCATTTTGAATTTTTAGTCGGTTAATCAATCAGCCAACCTAAATTATGCAATAACTCTGAACTTACCTTATTGTGTTTTAGTCCTAAGGAAGAAGTGACTTGTTGGTCTCCATGTAAGTCAACAAAGACAAAGAAAGAGAATGAACCAAAGTTCTACAATTATACAACACCGTCAGTCAATGCCTATGTTGCTTCTAAAGGTGTACCTTCAAGGATCCTCCCAGCATCAACTCAGATTGCCACTCTGTCAGAGGCAAGGTCTCTGGGCCCAGAGACTTGGACATTGCAGCTCAGTAATACACAAAATGGGACTGCAACTTTAAGACCTGTTTCTCCAAAAGGTTTTATAGTAACATCCTCTCACCAAACAAACTTGAAACAGATGCAGCCTAATTCTTCAATATATATTGGACCCAAATTTATTTTCAAAAGTGAGGATCCAAATTGTCTCCAGAGACGTCTTGAAAACCAGAATAGTGAAAAGTGTTCTGAAAACACTGATACTAAATGTACAACCATCAAAATGACTCCACATCAATATAGAAAGAGTAAAACAACTCAAGAAAAACTTGACAGAAATGTAAGGGAAGTAGATGCTTTTATATTAGAAGATTCAGAACCAGAAATTGTATCTGGAAACAGCACTGCCAATAAACACCAACCTATTGATATGAAGTTATTTCATAAAGAAGTTCAGCCACAAGAGACAAGACATGAACTACAGCCTGGGAATACTCCTGTTATAACTATACCAAGTAAAAACAAAGAAAGAATTAAAGTAAATTTGGTACCATCATCAGTTGTGACACTTGGAACATCAAGCTCTGGAGCAATTTCTATGGAAACAAAAGCCAAGTTAGTCTCCAAAGCCACAGGTCAGCCATACGGAACGATAATGAAAAAGATGGAGCAATCTAAATTGGCAGATGGTAAATCAGAATCAACTAATTTTGTTACAGGACTAGGGCTGCCAAGAAATCGTTATTCCTTTCCTTATAGCCAGCAGTTACAATTTTCTGATGGCCAAAAACAAAGTATTAAGGTTTTCCCAGGAGTTCAAGCAATTTCACCAAAGATTAATGACAAGAAAGTTGTAGTTGAATCACATGTTTGTAAGCAAGAAAATTCTGATATCACAATGCAGTCATCTACAGATCTTGGGTCAATGAAGTACAACCCTCTGACTACGTATACAACAGATAGCTTACAAGAAAATAAAGGATCGCTTGTTAAGGAAGGTTTGAAGTCTACTTCCGGCTTTCAACAGGGAAATCATATTGTAGGATTCTCTAGTCAGCATTTAAAAGCATTGGCCCATATGGCTGCAGATGGACACTCTGCAGCAGTTACAACAGTTAATGTAGAGCCTTTGAATTTTAATTTGAAAAATGAATTAAAAGTCAGACCAGGTGCTGCAGCTTTGGCAGAGCCAGATAAAGCTATCAAAAAGCTTATAAGCCAACCTATTTGTACCTTCCAACAGCCAGTGGTAGTAACCTCTCTGTCAGAGAAAAGTGTAACTTGCAAAGAGTATGAAACTATTGGTTATCTGAAGAGTTCCATTCCAGATGAAATGGTAACAACTCCAAAGGAGCAACCTGCAGAACCCCAGTCTTTGGCTGATGTAGATGTCCTTTTGAGTCAGATATGTGGGAGCCAAATTCTAGCAATCGATTTCTCAAACCATCCCCAGAGTCAAGCAGTAAACCAAAAAGAACATGCAGTGAAATCTGAACCAGAAAGCATTCCCCTGGATATGTCTGTGAAAACTTTTTCGGAAAAGAATTCAGCTAGGTACACTGGGGATTCTACTATCGTGGATTTAAGCGTTAATCTCGCCAATAAACTTGAAACTACTGTACATGAATTTGGGAAATTTAGCCGAGATGAAGGCGAAACAAAAAGAAAAATTCCAAAACTATCAGGTGATGAAAGCTTGGTTCAGAGACAATCTAAAAGTATGACCCTATCACAGGCTGGTGTGGACTTAAAAGAAAATCAAAAAGTACAACTTTCTCTGTGTTTAAGGAATAAACGAAAGAAAAAATATTAATGGCGTAGTCGAGTCAAAAGTAAGTGATGTTGCATTTTATGTTACATCATCTATCTTGTTATATCAACTATACTTCAAGGGGATTCACAATATCTTGTTAATGGATCAAATTGTTAAGACTGGTATTTCCCATGGTTTTTTTCAGCTTCCATCATAAACAGGAGAGTGTGTGTCTAAAAACAAATATGATTTAATTTTGCTTGAATTTTTTTGTTGTTGATGAATTTAGGGGATAGGAGTAAAAAATTATCCCGGCACACATCTCATTTGAATGTCATAGACATTCTAAACATAATGTGCTTGTGAATGATTGTCTAATTTATCTTGCATGCTTTCTCAATTTGTCATTCTTTCTGTGATATTGGTTTTACAAAATCTGTGATATGGGTAATGAACTTTTATTTAAAATCGAATACAGATTGATCAATATGTTTTAACGAGTTAAGCATAATTTCTTTTTTTCATAAGACTTTTGCATTGAAGAATTAATAATAAATGTGTACATAGTTTGTGGATTGATTAGAATAGGTTCAATAATATCAACATATTTACTGTGGGTTTTTCCTCTTTTTTATTATGAAAAAAAAAGTTCGTTAATCATACTATGTACATGTAACTATAATGAAACATGACATTTGCCTGTTATGCTCAGCACATGTTTTGATTTTATTTTCATTCACAATATAAATACAACTCATGATTTCTGATGATATGGGAAGATGAATTTACATAAAAAAGAATATATTCCACAATTGTTACATTTACTTTGCACCTTAAAGCATAATTCTTACCATAAATATTTACAACAATTCAATTTTTTCATGAAATTCCCCTGCTTTATACTTTTAGCGTGCGCCCCTATATAATACAGCTACTTTCATGAAAATACTTGATTTAATTTGATAGATTTTCAAAAATAGATACTTTCTCATTTGTTTTCTGAATAATGAATAATGCTATGGGGAGAGGGGGGTATTAACAAGTTAATATCGGACAACTTTTATGGCAGACTACAGAGTAGTCTGCTTGCCATAGCATACTATCTCATATGGAAGGTCCCAATTTCATATCTTTGCAGTTTCAGAGAAACATGAAATTACAAGGCAAGATGTTCATTTTTCCTCTTCCATCTTGAGACTTCCATTTGTTACATGACAACCTAAATAGCCTTAATAAAATTTGCTGTATTTTCGTGATTTAAAGCTTTAAAGTTTTTTGTCATTTCTATCACTTGGTCCATACTGACTCCAAGGCCAGACATGTGATGAAAATAAGTCTCTTTTTCAACTTGAATTGTGAGATTGTTCACTCCAACTTCTTTAAAGATTGAAGTCACCTACAATGGAAAAGAAAAGTATAATTACAGAAAGTTCTTTCTCAACTATTTCATAAAACTGCAATTAGGCCATTCCAACTTTATCAATTGGTCCATGGATGGCATTTTTTTCCAATTCGATTTTTTCCCCCTTCAAAATGTTGCCTTTATGTAAAATTTCTAAACTCTTAACAACAATTTTGTAGGCTTGTAAACATACATTATAGGCTGGAAAAAGAAAACTATGTAGAGGTTATTCGTACAGTACAATATATTCTTTAATACCCTATGCGAATTGAATACCATACTCCAGAGCTTATAAAAAAAACCACTGCTAAGTGCATAGAATCTTACTTGTGCAATCACTTTTTGTTCACTGGCAGTAGGCGTCACTTGTAAGTGTATAGTTCCACACACAACTGTAGAGGAATGTGTCCAAAAGTGTTCATCTCTAAAACTTATCACACCCTCTGTTGCTAGCACCTAAATGATGAATGAAATGATAGAAAAAATGTGTCAATATTCCCCAAAATAACAGAACACTTAATTAGCAAAGCTCATAGACAATGGCCACTTCAAGTTTAAAAAAAGACATATACCTTTGGCAATGCTACAATGAGAGTCTCCTGAAGTTGTTCTGGTGACTGCAGTAATAACATAGAAGAGGTTTCTTGCACTAAAGGAATTACACTTAAAAATACCATCACAGCTATAAAAATTGAGCAGATAGGGTCTGCTATATGAAGTCCAAATGCTTCTATTAATAGTGTTGATATGATCACTCCTACACTGCCTAGTGTGTCTGCTAGAACATGCAGGAATACTCCTAAAAAGATACAAAGAATTTAGATTAAATCCTGACATTAGTTAATCTATTTATAAATCTACAAAAAAGTTTGTAAATTGTGAAGTTGAGAAGATTTTCAATTCCAAATATGAACTTCTTTGTTTTCAACAAGTCTTCAGTATGATTCATTTGCTAATACAATTTACTAAATCAAACTATTTTGCATAAATAAACCTTACCCTGCATGTTTGTATTATGTGCTAAAGAAGGAGGTGGGGGAGCAGCCTTAGCCCCACCCCCATGGCTGTGACCATGTGAGTGAGAATGCCCATGGTTATTTCCATGTGCCCCATGACTGTGACCATGAGCTGCATGGGATGTGTCTCCTCCTTGAGCTTTGCTACCTCCATGTGAGTGGCTACCTCCTACGCCATGGGAATGGCCATGACTGAAGGCTAGAATACCAATAAGGTTTACCAGTAATCCTGCTACTGAAACCGTCTAAAACAAAAATGAAATTGATTGTAAAGGAACAGTGAGATATTATTGTTCTCAGATATATGAGCAAGTAATCAGTTATCAATTAATCAATCAATTTGACCTTCTCAAAAGTTAAAAGGTTCATAAATAAATAACAGCTTCAACTCACAAGTAATTTTTCTGTGTGGATTTCTGGAGGATCAAAGATTCTTGCCATGGCAGCAGTGAATATGAAGAATCCAATCACAATTAAAAATAGTCCATTGACGAATCCAGACAATATCTCCACTCTGTCATATCTAGGATGAAATTGTAATAATGTAACATAAAACACATATAGGCTTTATCACTAAGTACATATAAGATCTTAACACTAATAAATACAAGATTCAAATCAACACAGGAGAACTTTGGCCAAGTAGTGAAATATTCAACTAAAGAGTTGAAGATTCAATCCCTGGCACTGTCTAATAATTATGTGTGCTCTTGATTTGATTTGATTTGATTTTATTCAGCAAATGTCGAAAATAGTACAGTATGTAGCAGTGTGATGATGAAAAT
>JAVSBT010349628.1:0-11331 GCA_033118115.1 Pharyngocirrus eroticus
GAATGGAAATCAGAAATTGTCATGCCAAGTTTAAACCCTACCATGTTAATAGTGGGAAATAAATTTGAATTACAGACTGACAGCTATAACAGTAACTAATTCAACAAATGGCAGCAAGGAAAAATCATCCACTATTATGAGATGACAATATCAATCCTATTAACTGTGTAAATCCTTTTAATAAGGATTCTGATAAGGAGACCTTGGTACAATCAGACATAATCTTCACGTCCAGTTTAAAATTGCCTCATATGTCTATTCATATCTCAAAAATATGACCTTATGAACATAGTAAATAAATTGGATTAATTATTAAACAAATCATCCAATTCCATCCTGCAGCATCAACAAGGGGTTGAGGTAGTCTGATTAAATGACACTTTGAAAATATATCTACATTGTTGTTGATAAATTGAATGAAATACATTTTCTTAAAATAGAATTACTATAGCATAGTCTAGTAGGTAGTATGCCTGCACTCAAAACAAACATTTATTCATTGTAAGTAGAGACTAGTAGAGTGTGAAATATATGTATAAAAGGGGTGGTAGACCTTTATACGTTAAAGGTCAACGATATGTATTGATTATCAATGAATAAAGAAAGTCTGCTTACCTGAGCAAAGTATAATACCATCAAACATAGTGTTATAAATTGTAAACAAACTGGAAAACAGTACAACAACCAGTAGCTATAGGTGTCCAAGTTGTTTGCCAATGTACAGTTTTTGAAGTAAAATGAGAATAATGTTGTTCTCAGTCCGGACCATAACATGCACAGAAATAAAAATACGGTTTGATAACTGAATCGTTTATGCTTATATCGTAAGACAAGCCATAACTGTATGTAAACCATTAAAAACAGCAGTGAATACAAAGTAATGAATACACATGTCAAACTCAAATGAACTTCTGGGGGTATCGCTGGCTTTAAGGTCGGAGGAAGCATAGTTACATGTGTAGAATTCTCCTCCATTTTCGTAGATTTTCTCGTCTTTTATCATTTGTTGTTACATCTTAGTGGTTATCCACAAGTAATCGCATTTATAAGTAGGTGTTTCCTTATTCCATGTCAAAATTGATGTGCAAAGTCAGCTGATAAAAATATCAGGTCCGCACATGACACAAATTTATTAGAAAATAGGTTAATTCGTGAAAAGTAGTAGTAGATCCGTAGTACTACATAAAAAATGATATATAATATTAATCTTAAATATTTCATTTAATGTTTCTTTATGAAACATTTAACACCATTGAAATTAGATACAAATCTGGTTATATTTTACTAAAAAATATAATTTGCAAGATATAATTTGTTCCTTGTAAGTTTTATATAGTACTTTCCACGTTTGTAAATACACTCTGCGATCCTGTAACATGGCAGCTCCCGATACATGTTCATACCAAAACATGTAGCTCTTGTCAAAGTATAAATGTGATGAGTTTGTGTTGATTTGATTAAAAAAGAAAAGTCCAAAGTATGCAAACCGTGTGCAAGTCTATTGTAACACCTCGGGCTTCAGTGTCATTTCCAGGGTTCCTCATTCTGCATCGAAATGCCAGCTCAAAGTACAGCAAAACGCTAAACCTCCCTCGAACAACCTTCCCTCTGTCAATGAAAGAAGGGCTAGTTGTCAAACGAGAAACCGAAATCCAGAAGGTGATAGGTCCATTCTTCGTCAATATATCGTATAACAGAAACCTCGAATACCTAAAAATATGTACAGCTAAATATATATATGACCTGTATTGACAGTTCAGATTATTTCACTATCACAATGCAATGTGTTTGTTATCATAAATAAAGTTAAACACATTGACAATCTATTTTAGCTTCTTTTTTTTTGTTTGTGCTTCTGGTGTTGGTGGTGGTGGTGGTTATTAGTATCATAACTGTATATATTCATTTCTTTATCATTTAAGAAAAATGCCTTTGCAGACTTATATTCTTGGCAACGAAATGGGGAGAGAAAAAACGAATTTATACTACATGATGGACCACCCTATGCAAATGGTAAACCTCATGTTGGACATGCACTCAACAAAGTAAGTGTAAATGTTATATAAATGATGGTTATGATACTAACACATTTTTTGAGTGTTAGGGAATAGGGTATTTTCTGTTATTTGTCATTCTCTGAAATACACCTTTGACTTTGTAGAGATTTTTCCAGTTCATCTTTTCTCAAATGAACTTTTGCAAAGTAATTCTTTGTTATAATTTTGCACAAGATAATTAGACACATTTTATGAAGAGTTCTTTGGAACTCACAAAATTGAAACAGAAATTTACGGCCCATATGAATTGTAATCAAAAGCGAAATATGAGAATACTTCAAAGGTAGCCCCTCAAATAGAAATGATTCGACAGGAAAGTAAATGAAATTAATTGTATTTTATTTTTTTTCAGATTCTTAAGGACATAACCAATAGATATAAACTCCTTCAAGGATTTCAAGTTCACTATGTGCCAGGCTGGGATTGTCATGGAACTCCAATTGAACAAAAAGCTTTAGCAGAAATCAAAGAAGATTATTCCTCAATGGATGCTATGGAAATCAGGAGTAAAGGTGAACACATTAGTGGGGAAACAATTCAAATTAATAGATATTGAAATGTTATCATATATTAAAAAATAAATCCTAACTCTTGGTTGAACTATTTGTACTTTGAGGTAATAATAATTAGTTTTGTTTGTTCATTACATAAGTATATTTTTCCAACTTTTTTGACTTTTGACCAAACTTCTTGTATATCAATTCAGGATGAGATGTAATGTTCCCACTTTCCAGGTACAAAGACTTTATGTCTTTGTTATTACTGCATCATATACTTAAAAAACAAAAGCACTGATTCATCTTCTTTCTGTTTTCAGCAAGAAAATTTGCAGAGAAGACCATCAAGTCCCAAATGTCAGCCTTCAAAAGATGGGGAGTGATGGCAGATTGGAATACCTGCTACAGAACTTTAGATAAACAGTATGAAGCTGCTCAGTTAGAAGTCTTTTACAAAATGTATGAGAAAGTAAGTTTTGTGTTTTATGATTTTAGAAATTAATGTTGCATTTGATTATAAGTTACATAGTTAAAAAAATTTGATATATAGCTAAATCTGAAAAGTTATATGATTTAAAGATTGACATTATAGGCAGTTTCTTCACAATACATGTAACTGTTAATCTGTTATTTATATTTAATCGAACAGAAGCTGATACTCATGGTGAGATTCATAAATTTTGTATAATTTAGTCTTCAATGTGACATCTCTTTGCTATTTATCTTTTCCTTTTTTCTGTGGGTATAGAAACTCATATATGAAGACTATATGCCAGTTTTTTGGTCTCCTTCATCAAAGTAAGTTTAAAAGACGATTTTCTTGGTACAAAATATTTGCTTGTTTAAGGGAATTATTAAAAGTTCTATCTTTTCATGGTGTTAGGCAACTTGAATGTTCATTTCCATCGGATTCATGTTTTAGATCTGCTTTGGCTGAAGCTGAACTGGAATACAATGATGAGCACAAAAGCAAAGCAATATATGTGAAATTTCCTTTGAAAAATATTCCACCATTACTTCAAAACCAAATAGGTATGTATTTAAGTCACCTCTCACATATTGATGACAATATTCTTGAAAACAACTCACCATGGTAGTATTGTAATGTGATATTTTAACTGTGTGAAACAGAATTTTTTGTCTGTCAGGTGGTGATATAGTGACTATTATTGTTATATATATTTTTTGAATCCTTTGTTGTCTTTTTATATCAACAGGGAAAAAGTCTCAAGCATTTGCTTTGATTTGGACAACTACGCCTTGGACTATCCCGGCCAATAAAGCTATTTGTTATGGTGCTAAGTTAAAGTAAGATTTTAAAATAAACAGAATGTTGCAATTTGTATACAAGTGTCATCAAATAACATTATCTAAATTAAATTTTATTGCAAAATATATATTCAATTCATTACTTTTTTTTATAATCCAGGTATGTTTTTGTTCAAAGAGAAAGCAACAAAGATATTTATTTGCTAAGTACAGAAGTGGTAAATCCTCTATCTCAATTACTGGAAGACAAATTCACAACTCTTGCAACATTTGAAGGTATATGTATTTTCATTACATTTGTTTGGGTTAATTGCTACTGATTTTATTTTGATAGTATATCTCAGTTTTGGGAATTGCCTCTTTCTAAATCATAAAATGTACTGAAAGCGAAACAATAAAGTGGAAGAGAAACCAATTTTACACCAAAATGCACGATAAAAGAATGATGATCTGTATCAAAAAACTTCATCATATCTGTGTTTCTTTCTAGGTGGAACCCTCCAAGGTTGTACTTATGTACACCCATTGCAAACTAACAGTGAACTTCCATTGGTTGATGCAAATCATGTGACTTCAGGGAAAGGTACTGGATTGGTTCATACAGCACCGGCACATGGACCAGAAGACTTTCAAGTAGCTGTTAGGCACGGGATCAGTTTAGTAGGTATTTTCCCTGTATCGCAAGCTAATACATGTACATGAAAAAGAAAAAATATTCAGTATGTTGTTGGTTGAAATGTGTAATTTTGTTTTCTTAACATCTGATGTTGCAGGGAATTTTTAGAGAAAAAAGTAACTGACAAGTTTATTTTAAAATAATAGGAATGCATGGTTGACGAATCTGGAAAGTACACAGAAGAAGCAGGACCTGCCTTAGTTGGAAAAGAGGTTTTATTTGATGGAAATGACAAAGGTAAAAAAAAAGTCAATTATTTAGATTTATGGGTCTTACCAGAATGCAACTGTGATCTGTTTGGGAAGTAAAAAGCTGTTTACCTGGTATTTAAACACAGTAAATGAGCTCTGGATACAAAATGAAATCCCTTGACTTGGTGCTGTGTGAAATTTAAAATGTTTTGAAAATTATACTGTACAATGCATTGTTTCATTTATATATTTTAAATTGTTGATGTTTTTTTCTAATTTACAGTGTTGGATTTGATAAAAGATTCTTTGGTTCACAAAGAAGTGTTTGTTCATAGTTACCCATATGACTGGAGAACAAAAAAGCCAGTATTTTATAGGGCAAGCAAACAATGGTTTGTTGATACACGAAATATCAAAGAAAATGCATTGGTAAGCCTGGATTTTGATGTAATATTTTATATAAAAATGTTGTGGTATTTAGCAAGTTATTCTGCAAAAGTAAAAAGAAAAAGAAGAGCAGGTTTTTTTTGTTGCCCATTAGAATCAATAGCTGAAAACTGGTTATCATGGTTTTATTTGGTTTTCCTTTCAGAAAAATCTTGAAGATGTGACTTTTTTCCCTAAGACCTCAGAGAATGGGATGGTAGCCCAGTTACAGTCAAGAACATACTGGTGTATATCAAGACAAAGGGTATGGGGTGTACCAATCCCAGTATTTCACGAGGAAAATTCAGGGAAAGTTTTACTTAATAGGTAAAGCAAGTTAGTTATTTGTGGGCTTTTTTTGTGTCAAACCGTAATGATCATCAGTGTTGTTAATCTTTCGCACACTGAAATTCCAAATTGTTTGACATTTTTTAAAGTCAGAGTCGTCACAATTATAGAAATTTGATTCTCCTATAATGCATTGATTGTCATTTAAAGTTAAGGATTTATTCCATAATTTTGTTCTGCCTGGTCAGATCATTGTTGCTCATGTAATTGTTATTGCTTATGTTTTAGACATTCTATCGATCATATGAAGAAAATGGTAGAAGAACATGGCACAGATTGTTGGTGGACAAAGTCAGTAGAAGAATTGTTGCCTCAAAGCGTTGTAGAAAAGGTAAACCAATTCTATGTGTTCAGATATCAGATATTTTTGTTTGACAAATATGAGTATAAAAAGAGAAATACAAAGGTTTTGCTGATACCCTTGAATTTTATTTTTAGAAATTATCAATCTCAAAAAATAGCCAGGCCACATCCATCAACTAACTTGGAATGGCCTTATTGAGATTCTGTCCATTATATTGCTCTGAAATTCATAAAGAGTATTCCACTCAATTTGATACATCACTATTCATGTGTTTTCTTTAGAGTGGCTTTGAACCTGGGACACAGTTTAGAAAGGGTACAGATGTGATGGATATTTGGTTTGACAGTGGTTCTTCATGGGCAGCAGTGTTGGGTGATAAAGTGGCAGATGTTTATCTTGAAGGTTATGATCAGTTTGGTGGGTGGTTCCAATCATCATTACTCACAAGTGCAGCTGTGAATGATAGACCGCCATACAAGTAAGTAGATAGCTGCAAACAATAGATTTTACTCAAAAACAAAATGTAATGATTATGTAATCATGTATTTCTCATTTAATCTTTTTATCAATGTCTTTGAATCTAATTCTACTGTAAGTCCTAACATTAAATAATTATTTTTATTTATTTTTTGAAGAAAAATTGCAGTACATGGGTTTGTAATGGATGAGAATGGCAAGAAAATGTCCAAATCTTTAGGGAATGTGGTAGATCCTCAAGTGATTGTCAGTGGAGGAAAAGTTAGTAGACTATACCTAGTAGCATAATAGAGAAGGATTAAGTGATTCAATAAGATAATCCCATTAACAAGGTCCAACATTTTTGACACATGGATGATATTTTTTGTAATTTCTGTACTTAAAAAGGCACCTTTGCACAAAAAATTGCACATTCATTGTGTCTTTTTCATATATTTTTAAGGCTGCTTTCACATTCTCTATTGCTTAATCCAAATTTATTCTTTTTTGAGTTCTGTTATGTTTTGCATAATTTCTTTTCAGAATAAAAAAGAAGAGAAGGCCTATGGTGCAGACATTTTAAGATGGTGGTCATCTCAAGTCAGTTTTGATCACAAGTGCCACATTGGTCCAAAGATCCTTGATACATGTGTGGAACAGATTTTCAGAGTAGGTCAAAGTTTTATTTCTAAACCAGGCCTCTAAACCCATCAATCATTTTTGTGGCCGTCCGCTGCACTCTCTCTGTGTTTTCAATATCCTTCCTCAGCCATGGAGACCAGGATTGGACTGCATATTCCACATGGGGTCTTACAAGGCATGGAGGCAGACGATATTAGTCCCTTTTCAAAAAAGTTTCTTTTGCAAATAATTCTTGTACGTTACCGCTGAATCTCAACTTGAAAATAGCACTAAAAAGTATTCAAGTATTAAGATAAACAATGGCAAACATGTGTTATGTGCTTGTTGCGGTATAACAGTAAAATTTTGTTTTCTATGTTTTGTAGGTAAGAAAAATGATACGGTACTTGATGGGTACTCTGAATGATTTTGATCCAAAAACAGATTCAGTACCATATAGTGAACTCTTACCACAAGATAAATATCTGCTGCACATGCTCCACTCTTTCAATGAACAGGTAAAATGGGGTAAAAAAACTGAAAATAATTTTTAAAAACAAATATATCACTCTATACATTTTGTGGTTGTGACCAAGCTGTTGATTAATATGGAAAAGAAAGAATAGGGGTTCAAACCTTAGCTTCAAGTAGTACTATACATTAGTGTTGATTAAACTAACCAAAATAAAACAGTGTTAACTTCATTTTTCAAAAATAAATGTTGGGAATTTTATAGTACAGTGCTTGATTTCAAATTCAATCCTTACCCAAAAATGTGTACTTTTTTAGTTAAGATCATAATGAGACAAATGTACAGCTTTATTTTCATGCCTTTAGAGTTAAGTAATTTCTGTTACTTATTGAGATAAAACCTTCAGTTGTTTTGAGCTATGATATCCGATGAAAGCTTCATGGGCTAAAATTTTGATTGTGAGAAAAAGAAAATTACTTTTTTAAATTAAAGATAATTTATGTGTCTCTTATTTTCAGTCTACACAAAGCTACGAATCCTTCCAATATGCAAGAGTGCCTCAGCAGGTAGAAAAATTCATCACCATGGTCGTATCAGGATTTCATTCTCATATTGCAAAAGATAGGTAAGTGTAATATGGTCATTGAAATGCTGTGAAAAAAGTATGTTTTGAAATTCTTGTTATACATGTATACTTGTTTTTACTATGGTGGTCCAATAGAAAAGGTAGTGGCCACTGAACAGGGAGAGCCACAGTTCAGTCCCCCCGGGCTATGCATCATGGTTTTGAGCAAGGTGTTTATTCTGAGTTGCTTCAGTGTTCCCTAGTGTAGAATAAGGTAATCCGCCCTTCACCATAGTGGCTGTCAGTGTGAAAATAGGTAAAAATAGTTTCCGATTTATTATGCAATATGATTCAATGAAGATTTATTATTACTATTTTTGCAGACTTTACTGTAGTGTAAAGGACAGTCCAGAGAGAAGATCCTGCCAGACAGCCCAATACCTTGTCCTTTCATCTCTTGTACAAACAGTCGCCCCCATTATTCCACACTTTGCTGAGGAAGTCTTTCAATATCATCCATTTACATCTCAAGGTGAGAAAAACATTTCATTGGGAAAGCTATTTTTTCTTATTATTATCTGCTAATGATTATTCCTTTATTTTATTGTGTTCTTTATTACAGAACTAGATAGCATTTTCAAAACTGATTGGATCCAACCAAAGCAAGAATGGTGCAACCCAGAAATTGAAGATATTCATAAGTTGATTATGAAGATGCGAGAAACCTTTCATTCTGTCATTGGACGAGAGGACCCTATTGAATTTGATCTTGTCATAGCTGCTCAATGGAGAATCTTTGAGCAAGTTAAGGTGAGCCATAAAAGTTGTAGCATTTCTCTTCTGAATTAAATGTTTTATACTTGTTATCTTTTACAAAGAATATTCAATCTTCTAAATATTTTACCTGGGTGTGAATAACCCACTGAGGGGAAGTTGGCAAAACACTTATATCTTTATTTCTAAGTATTCAGAGGCATGCTGTCCCCTAGAAATGTTCACATGTTGGCATTTTTTGGTTGAACATGCTATGGAGTCTACTTGACAAAAAAATCTAATTCCCATCCACTGTACAAAGTAAAACTAAAAGTTCCTTCAAAGTTTGGGTAAATGTACCAAAGATTCAAAGGTTCCTTTCGTAAAATCATTACCATTTTTCCACATTCTGTGATGTTTCATTTTTCCCAATACTCTCTAGGTGTTTCAAGCAGAGAATTCATCCAGTACTTCACCTCTCAATGAAATATTTCAATGTTCCACTACATCTGTCTTGTCCAGACCTCCACTAGTCATTCCAGATGAGTCGCAGCCAGTTGATGGAACTTATGATGTGATATTACCAGGTAAAACAAAAGACATATGCTTTTTATGAAGAGGGATTTTCGTTTAATATATACCTTCACTACATTAGGAATTTCTCCTTTTTACTTTATTCTTTATTTTTCATGTAGTAGTAGATATTTTGCGATAGGCTTTTTTACTATGAATAAATTGGCTAATACCATTTATTTTGATTGAATCAGAATGTTCCAATATCAATTTTATAGAATCAATATATACTTTAAAAAAATGTAATCTATAGATTATTTCCTTACCACAGAATAGAACACATTATAATCTCTATTTCAGATGGTAGTACAACAAAACAGAAATATTTAATGGTTGTCCTCCCTGCAGAAAGTTTCCTTTGCGACAGATGTAGAAGGTATACTGCTGACTACAAGGACACCTTGTGTTCAAGGTGTGAAACAGTTTTAAAATCCTCAGACTTTGATTCCCAAGATTCTTTGCAACAAGCAACGTAGCAAGCAAATGTGTTTAAAATTAATGGGAACATTTTCTTATATGACTGTATGATAAAATGTTTATAATGGTGTACCTTCTCTGGATCTCTTTCTATAGGATAATGTTGGTTTCATTTGAGTTTTTAAGGGGCGGGTGGTGGGGGGTGAGGGTCTCTTTTTCTTTTTTTGACATGCTTATGACATTGTCACAAATTCTCATTTTCAATAAAATAGAAAAATAATGCCAGGAGAGTATATATTTTTGGAAATTGGATTATTGTTTGAAACAGACCCTAAAGATACAACAAGCTGAAAATACTTGCTTATATGGATAAGTTTTTTTTACAAAAATTGTTAATGTTACATCACTGTGGTTTAAAACATCCTATTAAAAGATATCCTTTGTGAATAGACGTTTTGTATTCATTGTGGAAAAAAGTTAGTAATTGTCAAAGATAGTTTCACATACCAATGAAATAATCATGTTGATAGTGTCAGAATTTACGTGATGATGCTCCCATGAGAACGTGTATTGTTATTACACAATTCATTTGCTGATTTTCTGAAGATAACTGTTGATTTATTGAGGAAATAATATGTTGTTATTGCTGATACATTAATGATGTAAGTTTGGCACCGACGAAGGTGATAAATCCATAAAAATGTGATTTTGAGTTTTGTTTTGGCTTTGTTTTATTTGTTTTAAAAATTGTTATGTATATTCGGACAAGTGAAAAAAAATTGCTGATAATGTTTTAAGTGTAAAATACAAATGAAATAGCATAGTTGTGGAAAATAATTTCAAAATAAGATGATTAAATGCATCTTGTTTGCTATTTGGAAACATCCAGAATAGCTACTTGCTTGCACCAAATATTAATAAGCTACCAAAAGCTTTGCGAAATATTGAAATGAATTATATACGTCACTGTCATCATGATTGTTATTCTTTGTTGGAACATATGTGTTGTGTACATGAAAATTTATCAGGTTTTTGTTCATAATTATAATTTATATAACATGATGAATAAACATGTAAATAGACACTTTTCAAATTGTTTTCAGCTTAAATTAATATATTATGTCATTTAGACAATGTCATGATGATACAAAATAATCTGCATTATTTTTTTTTTTTATATGTACAAGGCCATCTTTGGGAGTAGGGAACTTTCCCTATTCATCGGGGTCACCGTGACCTCTGGGAGTATCTGATATATTAGAACTAACTTCTAGGTGTTTCAACCAAACTGGTATTACTTTCTTCATCATTATTGCCTGATGATGCTGCTTTGGCGAAATATTGCTAAATAAATGCAAAAATTAAACTTTTCGGACTTGTTACTATTATATTCCCTATTTGTCACTAGTTAGTTTATGAAAAAGATCTGACAAAATTATTTTTCTTCTAACAGTCATCTGTCACAGTGCCCATTTTATGGAGACCTTGGAATTGTCCCCTTTTACTTTCCATAGAGTTTTTAGAACTTTTGGCTTTGGATGAAGAGAATGTGACACTGACTGGTTCAGAGGTCGCTGAACTTTTACATTCATCAGGGTCACTGTAACCTCTGGGAGTATCTGATATATTAGAACTGTAACTTCTAGGTGTTTCAACCAAACTGGTATTACTTTCTTCATCACTATCAAAGTCATCCATGTAATCGC
>JAVSBT010349739.1:0-11330 GCA_033118115.1 Pharyngocirrus eroticus
GATTGGTCTAGAGATGTGGAGACTAGTCCCCTCATTCATCCTAAGAAGAAAAAGCCTGTGATAAGTGATGAAGACTCCAATGATAGTATGCAGAATTCTGAACCAATGGTCAGCTGGCGTCCTGACAGTCAAGTATGCAATCAAACTTTGTTATTATTTGGTGGATTTAAGATCAAACTAAATTAGGGTACATGTATCAAAGTCTTTTGGTTATAAGATTATGAATATTTTGTTTATAAAAGAAACGGGTTTGGTCTGCAAATCTGCAAATACTAGATCATTTTTTTCTATGTTTGATTTTATATCTAAAATTGTCATTACTTTGGTGTTTAAAAACACCAACCATGATTGATTCACATGACGCTGGAAAGTATTTTGTTTCTTTATTTTTCAGGAACAATTAATGGTCTCTCTAGATACAGATAGTTTTAAGAGTGATAATTTCACAGCAAAACCAGTGGAAGGGGAAAAAGAGCGAGAAGACAGAGGAAGAGTAGCAGCTCCTGTAGCTCCCAAGAAGAGAGCAGTTTCAAAGTATTTAAATTAATAGTTTTAAATTCTATAAACATTATGAGCACTTGGGATCTTTTATTATGAATATATAATGTAATTCATTACTGTGTCTGACTTGAAATTTGGGAAGTTAGAAACGATTTCTTCCTACTTCAGGCAAAAGATAAATACACATTTATAGAGACCACCTTATTAAAATACCACCTTACAACTATAAGTAGGTTGTATTTATATGTAAAATAAGATCATATTACGTAATAATTCAAAACATCCCTGATGACGCAACCTCTCTAGTCTTCTTCAATCTCAAAGTTACTCTTAACATAGAGGTTTAACTGGGTTTTTTTGGGTTTTTTTTTTAAAGCTTTAATTTTTTTTTTTTTTTTTTCATTGAGAAGCTTTTTACAAAAATAGATAAATATTTTAACTGTTACTGGGTTAGTTATTTTCTTTGAATCTTATATCAACCTGTCATCTTTTGTTTCCAGATCCGTGTCTAGTGAAAATTTTGTTCGACTTAATATGAAGCAAAAGGGATATAGAAGAAAAGGCAACTTTCAAACTGGACCAGCTTATAAAAGGGCGCAATGGAAACAAAAAATGCAAGCAAAAAGTCAGAGCTTTGGGGCTGGTAAATGCTTCAAATGTGGGGGTGAAGGTCATTGGGCTAACAAATGCAAAGGTAAAATTGAAACTGTTTATCTTACGTTTAATTAATCAATTTATAAATCATTCAACTTTCAACCAAAGCTCTAGGAGGGTTTTTGTTCTTCCATTGCATGCAACACATTATTTTGCCATCCTCTATTGTCTCTTATTTTCGTCAACATCTTTGTTATTTGTTGAATAGTTTTTTCATTAAATTCAGTGCAAGAAAGATATGATCATATTGTTTTTTGCCCTCCAAAAAGTGTCCTAAAAAGAGATTTGTTTTCATGGGAAATTAAAGCTCCCTTTGAGACTGAATAGGTGAATTATTATAACAAATTACAGACGAGTAAATTTGACAGAATTTGGATTATATTTCCGTGAAGTAATTGATTGATTGATTGAAGTTATTTTATTCATACATACATAATACAGAAGAAAAACAAAACAGTAATTGACTGTTATTAAAGAGTAAAAATTTAAACATGTATAATGAAATAGGAGACACTAAAAAGTAAGACAATTAAAAAAGTCTACTTGTTTCCATAGTGGACCTTAGTCATGAACTAAAGCTTCATTAATATCAAAAAGAAATTATAAAAAAGTGATTCATTTTTCTTACATAAATTTTGTTTTCTAGGGAAAGGTGCTGGAGGTTATAAGAAAGCTAGTGCTGTAGACGATGCAGACTTTCCAAGTATGAAGGACGCAGCAAATATGGCTCGCGGGATCAAGATTCCAAAAAAGAAAAAAACGAAGGAAGAAAAAGATGATAAGGAACAGACTAGTGACAAAGGTATGTCCTTGAATTGCCTTTTGAATTAACAGTATTTTACATCACTGAAACCCACAATTGCATGATGATTTCAAATATCAAATTATTTAAAAATTTTTTTTTATTGTGTTCTGCTTTCAAATATAATTATATAGTTATATTGTATTCATTTTCTCTCTTGATGTATACAAACAGAACAAACATCAGAAGAAAAGGAAACGGAAGAATTGGATGACATTGAGTTTTCTGTTATAAGAAGTAGGTCTGAGGCCCAACCAGTGCTGCCACCTATGGAACCGATTTATGAAATGAATGAAGATGGCACATACCCAGGTAAATCATTCGATTATTCTGTCCTTCTATCCATGATCCATCCACCCAATAATCTGACAATCAATCAAACAATCAATCAATCAATTATTCAATGAAATATACTTTACAATATGCACAGATGAAAAAAACTCAAGAAACCCTTTTTTGTCCAAATGAGAAATAATAAACATGTAGTGTTTGAAAATCCGTAGTTCCTTTTTTAATCAAAAATATTTTTTTTTTAATTCTTTTTTCTCAGCTCCTACTAAAGACGTGTTTGACGCACTCAAACAATTTGGTTACGATAGCTTCCGTCAAGGTCAAGAAAGGGCAGTCATGAGGATATTGAGTGGTAAGCTAGATAAAATTTACAAACTGTTTAAAAGATGTTGATGTCATTTTCAAATCTTCAAAATCCATTGTATAAAGCAAAGCACCACCTGTGTTATTTTGGACATAACATTAACAACATTCAAAACATGATTTTAATATTTTTTTCTTTCTTTTAAGGTCAGTCAACATTAGTGGTGTTATCTACAGGTGCAGGAAAATCTTTATGTTATCAGCTACCAGCTTTAATTTATGCAAGAAAATCCAAGGCCATGACCTTGGTCATTTCACCTCTAGTGTCATTGATGGAAGATCAGGTATTGTTATTATTATACACAATATTTATATAATATTTAGAAGTAATTAATAACATGATTTACATTTCACAATATAGATATCAAAGTTGATTCCCTTTTTCTGAAATATTGCTATCATTTTGCTTTGTTGAATACATTTTTTATTTTTATGATCTTAATGGTTTTTTTTAAAAAATACATTTTTTTGCAAAGAAAGAGGAATATAGAATTAAAAATAATCATTGTCGGTCCATGTTTATTAGTGCAATTTCATTGACTCTCCAATTCGTGATGTCTAATTTCTGTAGAGCCTTCAATCAAGGAAAAAGATGAATTCTCAAAGGAAATGGGAAAATAATTAATTAAATTCTTACATTTTCTTTAAGGTGACAGGGTTGCCTCCAGGCGTTTTCGGAGCATGTCTACACACCAACATGAGCAAAGTTCAAAGGGAAAAGGTCATTGAAGCAGTCAAAGCTGGGAATGTTCATTTTCTGTTGATATCCCCTGAAGCTTTAGTAGGAGGTGGCGCCAGTGGCTTCCTGACAAATCTCAGTCAATTTCCTCCCATAGCCTTTGCTTGTATAGATGAAGCTCATTGTGTATCAGAGTGGTCCCATCATTTCAGGCCCTCTTATCTGAGGCTATGTCAGGTAAATTTTAAATGGAATTCCGCCTAAAATGGTGGAGACGTATTGTTGAAAACTTACTTGTTTGGACATTTTTGAATTAGTTACAATATAGTAGAGAAATATATTAATTTGCTCGGTCAAAATATGTTGATTGTATAATTGATTCAGCAGGGATGTAAAACATAATATCATTACGAGCTGATAACTTAAACCTTAATAGAATGAACGCTAATCCGAATTTATTTTCCAAAATAAGAATGATAGACTTTAAAGCATAACTTTCTTAATGCACAGAAGTAAATAATGTAAAGTGCAACTATATAAAGATGTACAGTTTGGAACTTAAATGTTCTGAGTCATCAAGGACTCTCCTCAGTTTATTTCATGTTTTTCATATTTAATGCAAATTTTCATAGAAAACGACAACATCCTCAGGCAAACTAAAACTGAGTTTGCCTAAAGATATAGTTGTTATCTAGTAACATTTGCAATAAAAGTGAAAAACATAATTATTCAGAAAAGAGTTCATTTTATTAATTAAAACTTTATGTTTCCCAACATTTGTTTTTTTGCATTTATCTATTTACTAAGGTTTTAAAAGAGCGACTTGGTATAAAATGCATGCTGGGATTGACAGCTACTGCTACCATGACGACAGCTGCCAGTGTCTCACAGCATTTAGGAATCGCTGATTACAACCAAGCAACTATTAGAGGAACACCTGTCCCAGGAAATCTGTTACTCTCCATTTCTCGGGATGATGATAAAGATGAGGTAAATTTCATAAATACTACAGTAATTTTTATTCAATTTTTGGTATAGTTCATAAGTTATCAATAACCAATTGATTTATATACAAATACTAAAAAAATCAAATTGATATTTTTAAACACCAAAAGTTTTTTTTGATAGTCTTTATAATTTCCTTCATTTGTGGTGAGCTTTTGATGAATTTAATGACAATATTACATACATTGAGTGATACAGTAAAACCTTTGACTGGTTGAAATTTGACAATTTTCACAAGAGCTTTTGATTTCACTGAAATCTTTTTTAATATGAAATCAGTAAAATCAAAAGTTCCTGGTGAAAGTAAGCAAATTTTAGCCAGTGAAAGGCTAACCTTTATTACTCACACATATCATGATAATTATTTTCGTTTCTTGTTGCTTATATGATTGCCTTCACTGCGATTTGTCATAGGTGCGTCGTCCGTCAAGAATGGAGAATATAATAAAATGATATTGGGTGTTTCCTAATGTGTGGTCCGTCACATTTATCGGAATTGTACCAAACACAAAAGAAACACGTTTTAGTATGACGACCGAATGAGGGATCGCAGTAAACTGTAAAGGAAAGATAGCTTGACCCTATTCTTTTGCAAATAAGATGACTCCAATCAATTTTGTTTCTCTTTTCTTTAGGCTTTGCTACAAATCCTTCAAGGGGATAGGTTTTCAAGATGTGATTCAATCATTGTTTATTGTACAAGAAGGCAGGAGACGACAAGACTGGCTACTTTCATTAGGACTTGCTTGAAAAATAATCCAACAGACCCAAGCTTACTGGAAGGGGGGATTCTGGAAGAGCCGCCAAAGAAAAAGCCAACAAAATCTAAAAGTAAGCAGTTGTATAAAAGTGCTATTGTTCTACAATTATTCTGCAATAAGTGTATTGCATGCTGATTGTAGGATCATTGTGAAAGTATTGTATTTCAAAAATGCAAATAATCCAGACAACAAAGTTTTATGTAAAAGTAGAATTCTATAGCCCTTTTCATATCCACATGAAAATTGATTAAGTTCTTGACTCTCAGAGTCATTGCTATGAATTATGACTCTGCAAAATGATTAAAGCCTACCTGACTGAAACGAGTTCACGTAAATTCTATTTAGAGGGCCTAGGATGTGTTTATGCACAATAAAATTTATCAGATTAGAAGCATTGGCCCAAATCATTAGCCAGGTGAGCCTTTTTATGAAGAAGGGAAATGAAATAATGTATCTTCTCTTATAGGGACACACACATAATTATGTCAAGTCTTAACCAAGTTTGTTATTTTTTAGGTAAAAAGCCACCGAGAGTGAGAGGATCATGGGATGCCGAATGTTATCACGCAGGCCTGTCCCCTGGTGCAAGGAAGAGGGTACAGAAAGCTTTCATGTCTGGACAACTAAGGGTTGTCGTAGCAACTGTAGCCTTTGGAATGGGATTGGATAAACCTGATGTGAGAGGGATCATTCATTATAATATGCCTAAAAGTTTTGAGAGTTACGTTCAAGAGATTGGAAGGGCAGGGCGTGATGGGAAACCTGCCCACTGCCATTTGTTTCTTAATGGTGAAGTAAGTGAAACATTTATAGAAAATGTATTAATATACTGTGTCTTAGGTCGAATAGCAAAATCTTTCAACAGGGAATATCAAAATATTTTATCACTCCTAGCTCCATCATTTAAACCTCCAATATGAAGTGACATTGTGATACATTGAAATACCATTCAAATTGAGTTGAACTTTAGGTGATGGAACATGGACTGTTATCATAATTTTAGTATTCAATTAAATTTAACACTGGTTATCGAAAAAAAAATCATTATTTTCATGAAAAAAAAAATTATCGTATACATTGAAAGATGCATTTTTTGCCTTTTAGGGAAAAGACATGAATGAATTGAAGAGACACATACATTCCAATGCTGTGGACAGACATGTCATCAAGAAACTCATCTCAAAGATATTCAAACCTTGTAAATGTAAAGAAGTTCAAGAAAAACACCAGCAGGCTGTGAAGGTAAATGTACCCAATTGAACCTTGATGATGATTTGATGATTGAGGTGTTTTTATTAACTTGCAACTAAAAAGTTGAAACATTTTACAAGATAAGGTAAAAATGAAAAGAAATACACATCTTAAACATTAAACATTAAATTTTACAGTCAATGTTACAGTTAAATCAAAACAAATCATAGTCTATTGTCGATGAAGCCAAACCCATCTACCTCAGGAATGAAAATTGCGACTCCCATATGGAATGAGGGAGTCGCCATACCTTTTCGTACGGCAGAGAGGTGTTGTTATTCTTCTGTTCCTAAAGCTGTATTTAGTTTCAACTTGCAGGAGTCGATGTTGAAAACTTGAAATTACATAACCCGATTGTACCGTTTCTTTGATTTGAATGTAACTTGAGCCAATAGGCTGTGTTAGGTCAAACGTGAAAAGGCTCATATCCGGTGACGCCTGCTTGTGCATGAGTATTTTTGATGATAATATTAATAACATCTTTATTCTCCATATGATTGATTTTTTTTCTTCTGGCACATAGCAGACATACAAAATACAAGATTAATACAAATACAGGATTAAGGAGGAGCATACATTTTCTAAACTTTCGTCTTCCTTACGATAATCTTTACGTAGCGTGCTTACATGACTACCTGTCACCGGAAATCTCGGGCAGCGACACTTACACACCGCATAGAATGGCTACCTAATTTCACACCTTAGCATTTTGGAATAAGTGTGCTAGGATGCTTGAGGAGTGAATGCATGTGAAATGCCAAATGTCATATTTTCCATGAAAATAATTCCTTGGTTTTTTTTTGTTTCTTAGGAATGTGAGTTTGATGATGACGGAGTAGATTATTCCCAGATAGAGGTCAAAGAAGACACAGATTCAAACCAAAAGGTAATAAACAATGCACACATTATTATCAAATCCTTCACTTATTTTAGTTCTTGCAACCATTTAGTCTTACTTATATTGGTCTGTATTATTATGTTTTCAAAAGGGTTGGAATAGTTCTTCAGACCATAAAGGATTGCCAAGAATTTGCCCTGGACATGAAAGAGCCATTCCAATAGAGGCTAGTGTACAAATTGCTGACATGAGAGAGGAAGGTAAGACTGACATTGACCTTTGACATGTGGTCATTAAAGAAGGAATTTTGAACACCAAATATCTAAAATAAGCTTCATGTAGAGTTTTTTAGCACTTCATGTAGAGTGTTTTAGCACTTCATGAGAGAGTTTGAATGTATACTATACTCATAGAATGTTCTGTTTGCTATTTGCAAACTGACTTGTCGTACAAAATTTCCCTAGTTTGAAACATGGTAGTATCAAGTGGAATATTTTTCACTGGCTTAAGATATGTCGTTCAGATGAGATAAAAGATCTAGGCCCCATGGCACTCAATTTGCATGTAAAAGACCTTGATAAATGTTGAAAATAATACAATTTATCAGAAAGGGACCTGCTTGGTGGAGCCCATACACCAATGATAAAAATGTGTTTAAAGTGTACTAGCTGACAGCCAAATTTCAAAATAATGTAACGGGCAAGAAGATATGAAATGACATTTTGATCTTCTAAAAAAGGAATTTTTAAACATTTTACTGATTTAAAAGTAGCCCAAAATATTGGTATACCATTTGCTGAAAAAGCTAGATTGTTGTTTTCTCTTTTATTTGACAATTGATTCAAATTATTTTCAGGCATTTCCACCTTGCTCTGCTACCTAGAGTTGCACCCAAAGCGATGGCTAGAGAACTTACCTAATGTCTATTCAACGTGTACTCTTCAATGTTATGGGGGGCCACCACAACTACAAGCAGTTGCTAAAAAGGTAAAGTTTTAAAAATCAATCAAAGCTTTTTAATCTTAATTTACTGTTTATAAAGTGGTAGTAGTATGAAGAAACTTGGTAATTTATGAGTTTTGCAAACAATTAGAATAATATTTGAATTCTGTAGGTATTTTTATTTTTGGTAAAGTCACTGTTGTAATTACCCCAAAACGTTACAATTTATTGAAAGTAAGATCTTTTAGATTTTATTTTAAAGGTATGTTAATGTAAAATATTGTTACTTTTATTCATTTTATCAGTGTCCACCGGTAGCAATTGCAATTGCAAAAGAAAAAAGACTTGGAATTTCTCACAAAGAATGCAAAAAAATAGAATTTCCTGTGATAGAAATCAGTGACTTGATGGGATGGGACTCGGGACCTGTGAAAAGGGACCTCTACAGTCTGCAATGGAGCACAGAAGGTAAGAGTTATAACTAAATGAAATAGATCTTGATTTACAGTGTACTGTAATACATGTACTTGTAAAGTTGGTACATTTAGGAATCGAGTAGATTGATATAAAAAATTTCAATTCCTAAATGTACTGACTTTGCAATACACAAGAACAAACCTTTATAAGGAGGAGGGATGAGTGATTCTTCTCTGAGCTTTTTTTTTCTCGAAATTTGCTTTTATGCACTTGACAGAAGCTGTTATTTAATTATGGGAATGTTAGGATGATTTGCTAAAAACATGGCCATATAAAAGATTAAGAAAGCTGTCTGTTTTTTATCAAAATGAAAACAATCACAAAGATCATATCAAAGCAGGGCTTGTGAAATTAATGGCGTGAGATTAAAATTGAAGCTTCATTCAAATCAATGAATCCTCCTTGGCTACCAGAAGCGGTACTGTCTGTTTTTTTTTAACTGTCTATGTTTTTTTTAAACAGTGCTTATTGAGATTGATAATTGATCTTATAATTATATTCCAATTAATCAAATTAATATTCTTGTTTCTAATTCTCTTGTTATTTACAAGCATTTTGTGTTTTATTTCTTCAGCTTTTAGTGGTTCAAGAAAGAGTGGCGTCATGGTGGAATTTTCTGACCTTGCCTTCCATTTGAGGTCACCGGGAGATTTAAATGATGACGAAATGGATGAAGTAGTTAATTTTTTGTGTGAAAGATTAGAAACACAGGAATCCACAGAATTAACACAACTCCAGAATTTATATGAAACTATGTACAAGTAAGTAATTCATAGTGCTTCTGAATTTTCAGTCACTCTGTAGACAACAAAGCCTAAGTAACCTGTGAGATTTTTTGTAATTTTTTACCAAAATTCATGCTAATAATCTCGTATTACTTTTTAATGTAAAGAATGTGTTTGAGCACGTATTTGATAAAGAAATGATAGCAAAACTCCAACAGGCTAGTTCTATTTGATTGTCTACAGACTGAAAAGATTGGAAGAAAAAAATCCCTATTTGAATAGATGAATGTTAAATGAAGCATTTGTAATTTTGATTTTTCAGTGTCTCTCATAAGAATTACTGGATGTGTGCTGATCATTTAGATATGGAGCGGTCAGACAAACTAAAGACAAAAATTCTATCCTACTTTGATGCTCAACCAAACATTAACCTTGACCAAGTCACAAAAATATCTTTTGCTAGAGAAGTTGACCTTGGAAAAACTTCAGTTTTGGAAGAAAAAGTAAGAACAGATATATATGATTGGATACATAATAATTTTTGCTCATTTTTTTTACAATTTCACAAATGTCACCAAAATATAATATTATCATCAAATATCTAGAACTTATGAAGCTTTTTAAACTGACGAAAAATCATGCTGGCTGGAATTGTTCAAGATTTTTTTAAATATTCAGTAAAAATTAATTCAAACGAGTACATTTTTAATTTGTGTTCCAGATCACATTTGAAAGAGAAGGGGCAGTGAGAGGTGACATCACAAGTTTTATTCATATCTATGGACACGACCACTCCCTCTCTGGTAGAGCTATAGCTCGTGTCTTCCATGGTATTGCAAGTCCTTGTTTTCCTGCAGAAGTCTGGGGACGGGTGAGGAGATTCTGGAGATGTCAGCTGGATGTGGACTTTAATTTGTTACGTAAACTTGCCACTCAGGTCTTGGTAAAATTGAAATAAACCGGTAGTTTTCAATGTGACAGTTTGCTGTTACTTGTATCAAGCAAGGCTTGGTGGTTGGAAATAAGTAACTTTGGCTCTTGCTTTTTTTTTGAAAGGGAAAGTTCCTTGTTTGATAACTTGGTGTGATTTTAGTTGGCAGTTTGATCCCCTTGAAGGAATTTAATATTTTGTACAAAATAAGTTATATCATTCCTTGCTGTGGTCAAACCAGCTTTTAGAAATTATGTTGTTTATCTGTTATGGGATTCCATAAAAACATTTCTACTTTTCTGATTGTTTTCGGTCTATTTTTGAGTAAATTTGCAAAGAAAATATGAAATTAATGTGAATGATTTTCATGAAAATTTTATGGAAATTTTATTTGTTACACATACATCATATTTTGGGTTTTAATGTAATGATAATAAGATATACTGGTCTCTTTTCTTTGAATACTGGGATTCTTTTATGCAGTACGCCCCCAACATGCTAAAACCGCCTAACTCATTAAATCATATGAGTTAGGCGGTTTTAGCATGTTTGAGTCGAATCTTGAGTATATACATGTACTTTATTAATTTTGTAAATTACACTTTTGAAAAGGTGCTTTATTTAATGCCAAAGAAGATTATTTAATTGTGAGTTATCATGGATTGACAATTTCAACTCTGCTGAAACCAGGTGTTCTCCATTTTAGAAAAAATACAATGAAGTTTTTAATTGTTTATAGATATAATATTGTTTGCATTTCAAAGAAACAATGCTTGATATTTTTAAGACTTTATATTGTGTCACACATCTTGTAGCAAATATCCCTTGTGACATTGTGGTAGATGACTATAATCATACACTTGCATATATGTCAAAAAATAATAACAAATGACAACTTAATTTCGTTTCTGTCTTTTTTCCCAATAAATTCTAATAAAATAATGTGTACAATGTACACTAGATACAAAAATATACATTTGTCCTTTTTTTATTTATTCTCGTATTCTACTCTTAGCCTTAGCCAAAATCTCTTTTAACAATTTACAGCTTGATTCATTATTATAAAACACCAGGAACAATCAAAAGAACAAAGCATTGTATGATTATTAT
>JAVSBT010349850.1:0-11330 GCA_033118115.1 Pharyngocirrus eroticus
ATATAAAAATGATGTTGTGTATCAAATTTGAGATCAATTGCACAATTTTTGATAAAGTTATCAACAAATAAAAAAGCGATGCAAAGCAAATTTTGAGTAGTATATTTAACAATAGAATACAAAAATGAAGTTTTCCATTTCTATTTTCCATGGTTTGAACAAGAAGATATCTTTTTGGAGTTTTAAATTGTACTCACTTGTCATGGCGACCTCTTCAAATGCAGCATTGTAACTGCCATGCCTGCCTTTCTTGTTGGGGGCTCCGTGGTTCCTTCTCTTCCTAAATTTATGAAACATTGAGAATAAACAAAGTAATTGATAACACACATCATTTCAAATTAAACAAAATGTTATTACAAATTCATGAAAAATAAATGTTTACAACCTTTGACGTTATGATTATGTTAATAGAACAGATACTATGCTGGCATTTAGACATGCTGAATCTACGAAGCACTTTATTCAAAGTTTTAAATGCATCTTTGACGTATTTTTACAAATTACTAACCTCAGTCAGATAAATCCATAAATCATGGAATGCAAATCTTGCAACTTACCTTAAAAACAATACAATCACCACCAGGACTACAATCAATATAACGATAAAACCCAACACACCTCCTACCACAGTACCCGTTGAACGTTTTGTAGACAGTGGTTCCTTAGCAACGGGACACGTGCCATTTACATGATGACATGTAGTTTCATCATGACATTTACATTTGCTTTTGCAGTCCTTTCCAAAATAGCCAAACGGGCAAGCTTGATGGATAAAAATATATGGTAATTATTCAAGCAGCCAATTAACTATTGAAAGTTAAACTTCTGCCTTTTTAAAGTTATGTTTAACTGTTGTGTTGCTATCTAGCTCTCAAGTCATAAACATTGTAACACAAATATCACAGCTTAATATTCAGGTGGTTTCTAACTTTGTTTTATAATTTCTTTAAAAAATGTTAAAAGGCACAATAACTGATACAAATGCCTGATTCTGAATAATCAATATCTAAATAATTCCCACATACTTTGATTACACCTTGCACCGCTCCATCCATCTTGGCATCCATCTGGACATGTTCCATCTTGTGTATCACATTGAATATTGTTTTTGCATTCTCCACATGCATTAACACAATTTGGACCAAAATTGTTGTCACTGCATTCTTAAAGGAAATAAATGAAATAGAGAAAAGATTCAACCAATAATTAATTCAAAATTCTAAAGATCTAGATAATTTTATAAAGATATTATAGCTAGAGGGTGTTTAATTTAACAAAAAAAAAGTCAGTTACAAAGACAGAATAATGAATTAAACCTTGAGTACACTTCCCCCCTTTCCATCCAGCTAGACACCCACTGGATGAACACATTCCATTTCTCTTGTCACATGTTCCATCTTTACAGTTACCACATCTTTGCCTACAGTTTCCATAGAACCCGTTGTCACAGGCTGGACAGTGATGAAAAAGTCACAAATATATCAATGATTGTGATGTAGCTTACAGAAAGAATCTTTCTAAATATGCCTTAGGACCAAAGTAGCACCAACATAATTCTATGTTTCATGAACTGATGATGATATTTTTTAACTAATCCCATTTCTGTTATATTTCTCATTATTATATTGTTTGTAAATAGAACAAAATAATGGAATCGATACGTCTGACTACTTGAAATCCTTATTTCACAGAATGCGTTTGGTTACACCTGCAAACTTTGACAATCTCATTACATTGACAAAAGTTACAAGTCTAATCATAATAACTGGATTTATGAAAAATACCAAGACTACAAGTACAATTTTGAAAAACAGTCACCGTTTTTACAGGTGTCTCCTTTCCATCCAGGTTGACACCCATTAGGACATAAACCAATCATATAACCACATACATCAGGGAAGGAACATTTTCCACACACACTTGAACAATTGGATCCATAAGTGCCTTGTTCACATTCTAAAACATAATTGCATGCAGTCAATAACACCCCCTAAACGACCGGAAAATGGTTCCAATTTAGTAATAAGATTCATTCTATTTAACTTAATCAGACTATGATGAGTATTTTGGTGATATTGTCAAACATATTATTAGTTCCAAGATACATGATAAGGACATTATCTTTCTTTTGAACGCAATTTTTCATGAGAAAGTTTTACCTCATAAAGAGCTTGATCACATGAATGGTCATCTGATTAACTTTGTTTGGGTCATCATGTTTGAATTCATTATGATTATTGTTTCCAACGATTTCAAATAGTTCAAAGTTTCAAATATTTGGTATGTAACATTTTGTATTTTTTTTTTCTGTAAACATGTACCTATTATTTTGCAAACATTTTTTTAGGTAAAAATAAAACTCAAATAACATACTCTGATTACACAGTGGTTGCCTCCATCCATCATTGCATCCACCTGGACATGTTCCATCCTTGGTATTACATTGGACACTGCCTTTGCACTCTCCACAGGGATAGGTACAATTTGGCCCAAAGCTATTGTCTTTGCATTCTTAAACCAAAGTAAGTTTATTGGTTTGTTCACAAACTTATTTATCAAGGGATGAAAATACAGAAAATCTAGGGGCTAGGCAACGTTACACATACCTTGATCACATTTTCCACCTTCCCATCCGGCGAGACATCCTTTAGTAGAACAGTTTCCGTCCTTTTTATCACAAGTTTTATTTTCGCAATGGCCACATCTCTGTGAACAGTTTCCATAGAACCCATTTTCACAATCTGAAAGTGTTGCATGCATCACTCTTAAATATGTCAGAAATTAGATTGGTATAACAATAAGGACATTGGAACATTATCAGAACACAAAAGTGCCAAGGTCCAACAATTCGGAGGTTTCAAAACCGTTAATTTTGATCAGGTCACTGAATTTCGACAGAAAATTTTAGCAAAGTAATGCAAGAAAAGATGTTTTTTTAACCAATATTTAATAATAATTTTTTTTTAAGAAAATTCTATATGCATATAGCTAGTGGGTGTTTGTTTGAAACATTAACAGTAATTTGAAAAATAAAAAAATGATGAAATATGATACATACCTTGCATACACTTTCCACCTTTCCATCCTGCAAGACACCCACTTGATGAACACATTCCATTATTCTTGTCACATGTTTCTTTACAGTTACCACATATTTGCGAACAGTTTCCATAGAACCCATTGTCACAGGCTGAAAATTGATAAAAAAAGTCACAAATATATCAATGATTGTTTGTTTAGGGTTGAAATTAAATAAATCTAGGGACTTAGGTCTAGGCGACGTTACACCTACCTTGGTCACACTTTTCTCCTTCCCATCCAGGCAGACATCCTTGAAATTTGTTATTGTATATTTCTTTTTTTTGATTGATACATCTGAATTCGTACAACAAAAAGTTCACATTAAATATTACCTTTACAACGTTTCCCTGACCGTCCAATTTGACATTGACCATCTGGACATAACCCATTAATTTGATGGCAGTGATGACCATTCTTACAATAACCACAACTATTTTCACAACCATATGACCCTCTATTCCCACTTCTGTAGGTACCGTTTTCACAAACTGAATGAAAATATAATTAATTACGATGTGATTGTAATTGCAAATATGTTCATCATTTGTGGTCCGCTTGTTACTTTATCTGAAGATGTTAAAAAGGATCGACAACAATTTGTAACAGGAAGAACAGCATCATATAAATTACGTTTATCGGATTATTTTTATTACATAAAAAAAACTCAGTGATCCATGCATTTCATCTCATGTCATTCCAGCTGATAAATAGTTAATACGGAAGAAAAAAACATCGTTTATCTTGTATATCTTTTGTTCCTGGTATGCTTATCGTATAACAATTCATCATCAGGGTGTTAACGTATAAGATGAGACAATTGTTTTTTTTACCTGCATAGACGTTTAAAGCCCAGTCACCTCCACATATCTGACTGCTATTACCCTTACATCTTCTATTACAGGGATTCTTTGCTGGTCCTTGATTTGGAAATGTATTACCACAATAACACTGTTTGTAGCTCTTGAATTAAAAAATTAAAGAATATAATTTGATCTTTCAAAGTATACAGTATGTACGCAGCAATAAGGCCATTCATAATTGATAAGTTGGTCGATGGATTTTTTGGCATGAAAAAGTGGCTAGGCTAGCCGAATTTCTTTTCTTTTTCTATCTAAACATAAATTAAACTAAACTCAGGCTTCTTCGTCGAAACGACAAAAGGTAGTGGAGGGTTCAAAACAACCTCTTTATATTTCTTTGTCTAACCGAAAAAGTATGTCTACAAGCCTACAACGATTTTTGATACATTTGTGTTGCCTAAATTCGACAAAAAATAAATGAAAACGGACAAAGGGTTCTCCATTGCAAAAAAATGACCCGGCTTATCCATAGACTAACTAACCATTTTGAATGGCGTAACTTGCATCTGTTCCAATAAGTGCATACATATTACTAACTAAACTTAAAACGGTTCACAAAACCTGAAAAGGTTTGTTTGAAATTGATCCCAAGAAATTGACAATTTTTAACTTCAACTCCTGCAAAAGTACGGCCTTTGTTTCTGCAGCGTTTGATACACATATCGATTGTCATCTTATTTGACTTTCCGGCTTCGTCAGGAAGAGCTCTACTTCTTGAATCTTGATAACATCCCAAGTCTATCAATATAACAAAAAGTTCAAAACAATTAATGTCATTGTATTATTTGCGAATATCGAATATTTTGTATTATGGGGGAAGCCTTTATATGCTATTGAGGACTTGTGTCATGAGAACTATTCAAGTATTATTTTAAAAACCGTTGCACCAAAATTGACCTTTCATTTTTCAAAAAAAAAAGCAGAACATTTTTCATGGCTTCCATGTCAAATGAAAAGGATTATATTTTTTCTGTTTCTACCTATCTGTGATACAATTAACTACTTTACCATTTAATGATTATGTAATCTCTATACATTTCTTTCATCCATATAGTTTATGTCATATTGTTTGTTTTGTTGAACCTATAATGGATGTATATTGCTCCTGACGATATGTTTTATTCGTTTAAGGTACGCTATGGAAACAAGTAGACTTTTTTTAAATCATACTTTTTAATGTGCACCTTTTCATTATACATCTTTAACTTATGATAGTATCACCACAATTTTACTATTAAATATCAGTAAACTACTGTCGTTGGTGTGTTTGTTTGGACTTTCTGTATCATGTATTAATTAATGAAATAATTTCAATCAATCAATCAAGGGTAACCCAAGAAGGGAAATGGAATGAGAAAGAAGCAAGAAGTCTCATATTCGTTGTTGAAACACTTCCTTGAGTAGTTGCATAAAACACAATCTGTGGGCATGTGTTTAATTTTGTTTTAAATGTATTATTGCAATGTAATGTTGTTATCCGCTATGCTCTGTATACACTGATAAAAAAAAGCTAGAAAAGTTGTCAGTCATCGATATACATCGTATAGTAACGGGTGCGTCCACACTGAATTATTTAGAATCAAGAATTAAAAAAAAAATACTCATAATTTTCATCATCATTTAGCATAGTTTTACTGTAATACTTAGATTTTGTAAAACATGATAAAGCTGTAATGGAGACCAGGATTCAAGAAACAACACATTGAACAAATGTTTTTAGGTTATAAAGGTTAAGCTGCAGAAGTATGTTAATTCAAATCCATTATGTGGTTTACATTTACACATGTAGTTATGATCGGCCAAATGAAATATTACAAGACAACCCTCCCCACATTGAAAAAGTATATGCATTGACAAGTTTGAAAGTGTTAAAACCCCTGCCAATGCTAATAGGTCGAACATTAATCCCTCTAGATAAAAATATTTGTTTATAGACTTCAAGCAGAAATTATGTCAAATCACAAACATGTTGAGACTGTAGACTTGAAGTGCTTAAAAGAACATTCTACTGTTAGATGTAAACATGGCTTTACACGAATTAACTGGAATGCTACATATAGTAAGTGTAGTACATCTAAATCTTACCTGTTGGCAAAGTAAAGAGGCAAGGGAAACAAGCCAATCCAATATAAAACATAAACATTCTTTGGAACACCATTTCCAAGTACCGTTAAAGAAAGATTGAAATGATATCATAGATGCTCTAAATGTCCTCATTCAAACTTCCCTTTCACAAAACATTACTCTTCCTGTTTGTATCATGTTTCTTACATTTTTTTATTCATTCATTTTTTTATTTCAAATGTACAATGTTTAATGATTACAAAACTCTAGCAAACAATTGCATAGGGTATTTCCCCTCATGTCATTCAAATATAATTTGTTTCTTCCTGTAATGTTAATGCTATGCATGAAGAGATATCCAGTACATGAAATGTGTCATTCCTTTCTAGATACTTTGAAAGTTCATCGTTTACTCGTCTATTCTTTGCAATAGTTTAATCTGAACCATTAATCGAATGCAATATTTACCAACCTATACACAAGAATTTTGTGTAAAATTATACATTTTCGTTTTCTCCTACAATTTACAAAGCAATGGTGCTATCTTTCCTTGTTGAAGTGTATATACATTTACATTGGAACATCTTTTGATCTTCCAAAATGATTATCATTGCATTGCATTCAAGTCTGCACAAATTAAACTAAAAGCGACAAAAACACTAAATAAAAATAAATAAATCATGGAACGTGATAGCAAAGAAAAAAACATTCAAACTTGCAAAAGAAATGTATGAAAGGTTATTTACCCATTACTTCCTGATATCAAGATCTTTTTTTAATCCATTACTTTTTTTCAAGCTAGTTACTGAATAAAACGGTTGTTAGAAACTTCCTGATATTATGATCTTTTTGTAATCCACTACATTTTTGTCAATCTAAGCACTGAATAAAACAGTTGTAAATGTTAGATTGACAAAATTTTCATGTTACTTATATACTAAACAACAAAATAAAGTAAAAGATAAATGTGATGCATTGCAACAATGGTAAGTGAAACAAGACAGAGACATTAAAACATTCATCTATTTGTTTTATATCCAATGATAATGTGTTATTGGGGTTGTCAGTAGAGATTGTCCAAGGTTTCAAAAGGTGTTTTCATAATTGGCTTCTTGTGCCATAGCAGCATCTGTGTTTACTGAGTTTTTGCCAATTTCTTCATAAACATTCAACTTTTCATACATTGGAACAGGTATTGGTTCTGTGAAAGAAATGTGAAATTGTGAATTGTTGCAAATGAAATGTAAAAGGGATGTAGATTTAGATTACCTTAAAAATAATACAAAATTGTGTCACATTTAAAGTTCAATTTGTTTGTAAAAAATACCTGCTGATGCAGATTCATAGGTTTGGTCATTTTCATTTGTTTGGTGGGTTTCAGGTTGATTATTTTGATGTCTCCTAAAATTTAGAAAAAAGTTTGCTGTTTTAATTCATAACATATAGCTTTTCATTGTTAATTCATTTGAAATGCACTAATTGTTAACACTAGTGATTTATCGCAGATCACAATATCCTATTAACATTTATGATTAACAATGGAAAATAAGTAGTTAAATATAAAAAGACTGTCACACACTAGCATTCTTACATTTAATCAAAACAAATCTTAAATGAAAAATTTATACATTTAGTATAAACAAAAGTATATTTCTGATTTCTGAATCCTTGTACATAAAATGCTGAATCCATAAGTTTTGAAAATACCTTTGTATCTTTTTAAACTAATAAAAAAATTGTGAAAAAAACTTAAGTACTGGATTGCGAATGTTTTATCTTACCTCACAATCAATAATACAATCACCACCAGGACTAAAATAGAAATAATGATAACTCCCGAAACTCCTCCTACTACAGTACCCATTGAACTTTTTGTAGACAGTGGTTCCATATCAACCATACACGTGCCATTTACATGGTGACATGTATTATTATGACATCTACATCTGTTGTTACAATCCTTACCAAAAAAGCCGAGTTGGCAAGCTTCAAATACAAAAAAAAGATGAATTTATTGACAATCAAATAGCAATATGAATAAGCAATTAAAAATAAAACTTCCATCTTTCTAGAAGTTATTGTTCTGACTGTTGGAAAGGATCTAAATGTTGGAATATACCTAAACTGCTAAAATGTTTGAGACTTTTTTCTTATTGCATTCTACAATGTGAATTCTAAGAGGATTAACTGATATCAATACTCTGAATTACACATACTTTGAAAACACCTTGTGTTACTCCATCCTTCTTGGCATCCATCTGGACATATTCCATTTTGTGTATCACATTGTGCATTGTGTTTGCATTTACCACATGAATTGACACAATTTGGACCAAATGAGTTGTCATTGCATTCTAAAAGGAACGAAATAAAAAGTGAAAAGGTGTCTATCTAAGTTCTAACCAATATTTATTACAATTCAAAGGATTTGGAAAGAAGACATTGATGAAATATGACACATACTTTGCATACATTGTCCACCTTTCCATCCTGCTAGACATCCACTGGATGAACACATTCCATTACTCTTGTTACATGTTTCATCTTTACATTTACCACATATTTGCATACAGTTTCCATAAAACATGTTGTCACACACTTGAAATATATAAAAATAGTCACACATTGGTTTTATGTTTCATGAACTGATGCTGATATGTTTTTAACAAATCCCATTTTTATATCTCTCATAGATTGTTGGTAGATATACAAGATACTGGATTTGATATTTTTAACTACTTGAAATAGTCTTGCAGAGGGCTTTTGGTTACACCTGCATACTGTGTCGATCTTAATGCATCGGAAACAAATTACAGGTCTAATCATAAAACCAGTGATATGAATTTAGATATAAAAACTACAAGTTTAATGTTGAAAAAAGTCACCTTCTTTGCATTTGTCTCCCTTCCATCCAGGTTGACACCCATTAAGACATATTCCATTCCTATAATCACATACATCAGGGGAGGAACATTTTCCACAAACACCTGAACAATTGGAACCATATCTGCCTGGTTCACATTCTAAAACATGATCACATGTAGTCAATAAACCCCCTACACCACAAGGAAATGGTTCCAATCTAGTAAAAAGACTCATTCTAGATAGTTAAAATTATATTATGATGAGTATTCGGGTGATTATGTTTGAATTTATAAGACTCCTGCTGTTTCCAGCAATTTCAATAAATGAAAAGTTTCTAATAATGAAACTAGTGAGATACGTTTTGTATTTTGTAAAGTAAATATAAAACTCAAATAACATACTCTTATTACACAGTGGTTCCTTCCATCCATCATTGCATCCACCTTAACATGTTCCATCCTTGGTGTCACATTGGACATAATTTTTGCACTCTCCACACGGATAGATACAATTTGGACCAAATCTATTGTCTTTGCATTCTTAAACCAAAGTAAAGATAGTGTATTGGTTTGTTTACAAACTTATTTTTTAATGGTTGAAAATAAGGAAATCTAAGGGCTGAGGCGAGGCAACGTTACACCTACCTTGGTCACACTTTTCTCCTTTCCAACCAGGCAGACATCCTTCAGCAGAACAAAACCCTTTCTTTTTATCACAAGTTGTATTTCTGCAATGGCCACATTTCTGTGAACAGTCTCCATAGAACCCATTTTCACAAGCTGGAAGAATTGCAAGCATCATTCTTAATTATGTCAGAAAATTAGATTGGTATAACAGTTAGGAATTTTGAGCAAAAATTATCAGAACACAAACGTGCCTAGGCCCAAAAATTCGGAGGTTTCCAAAGACATTAACTTTGATCAGGTTACTGAATTTTGAGAGAAAATTTTAGGAGAGAAAATTATGGAAAGAGAAAATATTTCTTTTAAACCAATATTATTTTGATAATTAAAAAAACCTAGAAAATTCTATATACATATAGCTAGTTGGTGTTTGTTTAAAACATTAACAGTACAATGGGCCCATGGCCTTTATTACATGAAATAAAAATATCTATATAACATATAGATGATATACAAGTCTATCTTATGAATATACAAACCTTCGGTACAAATTGTCCCTTTATATCCAGCCCGACATCTTCCTCCCGGACATGTTCCAGTGATTAGAGAACAATACCCATCCAGACAGTGTCCACAATCACGTTCACAAAAAGTTCCATATTTTCCATTTTTACAATCTATCAAATAAATGGCAGTTTGAAATTTGTTATTGTATATTTCTATTTTTTGATTGATACATCTGAATTCGTACAACAAAAAGTTCACATTAAATATTACCTTTACAACGTCTCCCTGACCGTCCAATTTGACATTGACCATCTGGACATAACCCATTAATTTGATGGCAGTGATGACCATTCTTACAATTACCACAATTATTTTCACAACCATATGACCCTCTATTCCCACTTCTGTAGGTACCGTTTTCACAAACTGAATAAAAATATAATTAATAACTTAAATGTTTCTCATTTGTGTTCCACTTGTTACTTTTTCTGAAGATGTCAAAAAGTATTGACAAAAAATTGTAACAGGAAGAACAGCATCATGCAAGTTACGTTTATCAGATTATTTTTATTACATTAAAAACAGTGATCCATGCATTTCATCTCATGTCATTCCAACTGATAAATAGTTAATTATACTGAAGAAAAAACATCGTTTATCTTGTATGTCGTTTGTTCCTTGTCTGCTTATCGTATAACAAATTCATCATCAGGGTGTTATCTTATAAGATGAGATAATTGTTGTTTTTACCTGTATAGACGTTTAAAGCCCAGTGGCTCCCACATTTCTGATTGCTATTACCCTTACATCTTCTATCACAGGAATTCTCTGCTGGTCCTTGATTTGGAAAAGTATCACCACAATAACATTGTGTGTGATTCTTGAATCAAAAATGAAAGAATAATGTGACCCTTTAATGTATACAGTATGTACACAGCAATAAGGCCATTCCAAATTGACTTGTTGGTCGATGGATTTTTTCAGCATGAAAAAGTACCCCTGTCGGCCGAATTTCTTTCTAGACTTCGCTCGGTATTCTACGTCGAAACAACCGAAGGAAGCAGAGGGTTCGAAATAACCTCTTTATAGTCCTTTATGTCTAACTGTTTGTATGTTTACAAGCCTACAAGCTTTATGATAGATTTGTGCCGCCTCAATTCGACAAAAACATGAAACTGAAAAATAAATTTCTTAGTTGCGAAAAAATGACCCTACTGCATCCATAGACCAACTTATCAATTTGGAATGGCATTACCTGCATCTATCCCAATTAGTGTATATATCTGTTACATAATCCAAAAAGTTGGAAAATTTATCACAAGAAATTGAA
>JAVSBT010349961.1:0-26360 GCA_033118115.1 Pharyngocirrus eroticus
AGAGGGGGGGAGAGAGAGAGAGAGAGCAAGAGGGAGAGAGAGAGAGAGAGAGAGAGAGAGAGAAAAGGGAGAGAGAGAGAGAGAGAAAAGGGAGAGAGAGAGAGAGAGAGAGAGAGAAAAGGTAGAGAGAGAGAGAGAGAAGGGAGAGAGAGAGAGAAAAAGGGAGAGAGAGAGAGAGAGATGGAGGATTGTTGTTGTGGTATTTGTTGATGAAAAAACTTTAAATTTGCAAGAAAGTATATTTCCCTCTATCGTTTATGCCGTCCAGATATTTTTAGTTAGTGTAATTCACACATGAGTAACCTGTTCGATATGATGCTATAATATCTAACCTTAATCCGTGTTGATAAGCTCATTCTAGATTAATAACATTGTATGATGTTTTTAACATGTATTAAGTAACAGCTAAAAATTTACATAGGTTACTAATCTATGATTGTCTACAGAATGAAAAGATTAAGGGCAAACAAATCATCGTTAATGCGATAATAATTCATATCCTAACATAGCTTATCGTTTTCAATATTTGTAAAAGCTTCTCACCAATCTACTCCATAGTTGAGCTGTCTGTCTATTCTCTTATATTTCAGGAGTATCACTCCTTGGTGGTGTTCATGCCTATGTCTTTCCCCCTGCTGATCAAAACAATCTTTTATTGAATAATACATTTCAAGCAATTTGTGATCCACAATTATACAAAGCAAGATCATTTATCAATACACATCGATCTTCCTGGTCATTTTGATTGGTCTTCTTTTGACTGCATGTTAGAGCTTGTGTTATAAGCAAACCTTTAAATCTATGGAATAGGAATCTTTGTTGTGTATACATTTCATGAAAAAAGCAAAACCTTCTTGATTGAAGGTTTTCTATGCATTCTAAGGATTTTTTCGGGAACACCAATATTCAGTTAGATACTAAGTCATGACAAAGGACTTTTGAAAAATAGAAAAATTCAAAATACAAAATATCTTGATGGAATATTGTGTTCAATAAAAAATAAAGATATAAAAGTTTATATTGTTGGCTTAAGGGCTCGAAACAGTTACGCGTTATTATAGAGTTTGTAGCCCTAAAGTATTGGAGAAATCCTAACCAAACGATAAATTTTTAGAACCACAACTCTTTTCTTGACCAATTACTTGAAGAAAATATTGAAATAGATAAATTTTTCCCTAACGAAAATGCAAAAATATGCAAAAATCACAAATTTCTCACAAAAATTGAATAAACTCCTTCAATTTTTAAACTTTCAAAATATAAAAACAATCTGAATTAAGAGCATGTTTATAGCTTAAGAAATAGTGTTTTGGTATCTAAATATTGCTGTTCATTGTTTTTTATAAGCTGCTGATAGAAAAATTAATTGACCAAATTTTGGCCTTTTTGATAAATGGTCACAATTTGGTCCATTTTTGTATCTTTCTGCAACTAATTATAAACAATTAACAGCAACATTTAGATATCAAAACACGAATTGAAGCTATAATTGTGTTCTAAGTTTAGATTATTTTTGTATTTTAATATCTTAAAAAACCGCTACATATTTCTTTTAGAAAGAGCTATTTTCATATAAACACACGAGGTTAAAGCTATTAAAAAAAAAGGATGATACCATTATAACTCAATAATGTTTTGGTATCAAAGTATATCATAATTCAAAACATGTACCTCAGCATGATCGATGTTCTATTTGTTTTGTGTGCGTTTTAGTGTGTTTTATACCAATTCAACCAGCTGCTCTACCAAGGGGGCCTCTGTCATTCACAAATGTATCGTACTTATATTTAATAGATACATAATTGTCATATCCGAAAGCACAACTATTCTCCGTGGAAAGATGACAAGTGAATTTTAAAGTGAAAGTTTTATCACACATTAAGAAATCAATAGTACCTCTGGACCATTTTTACAGTTAAGGTTAACTGGTTTTGGAAGCCAGTGCAACAATTAATTGTATATTGAATATTGAAGAAACATTTTTGACCAAATGCGTAGAGAGTCGCCTTTAAATATCATGCTAGTTTGATACACAGAATTTCCCCCATCAATACAGGGCTATTTCAAGTGAAATCAGGATTCCTAGATCTCAAAATGTAATTGAGAAAACAGCATCTAGTAAACGTTTATAAAAGATCAAGAAAAAAACATGTGAGTGGTGTTTGGCTCTGTGTTAACCAATTTCACCATTTACTTTTTCGGGGGTCGGACATCCATATGGCTTTCAAGCCATTCTACATTCTCATTTTTTAACTATTATGTATCTTTTTACTTTTTCTTACCTACCCTACCTTGGAGCTTTTTCTTTCATTCCCTCATTCATAAAATGTTCAAGGAGAAAACAAAATATCCTCATCCAATAAATGAATAAATACGGAAGCTTCTTTTTCAAATTACATATATTTATAGTCCTGGTACAAAGGTTTCAAAACAGAGATTACTTCCTTCTTTAGTGTATAAACAATAAAGGAGGAAATACTGTTTTGATATATATTTTGACCTTTATTCGTTTATGATTCATAAAAATAAAAAATACAGTGTCAAAAAGGGTAATTATTGTGTTGAAATATTTTGTTGATTTTTATCATGAGTCATTGATCAAGAAAAACAAGAAACATTTTTGAACTTAACACATGTATACAGTGTCAAAATGTACAATATTTTTGTGTATTATTTTTTTCTTATCATATTTTATATGTGATGTCCGAATGTTTACACAATTTTTAAAGAAGATCTCGTTTAGAGCATCTCATGTTATTATAGTACAAGAGTAGGGTTTTGTTTTCATTTCTAAATAAATAATGTGTCGCTTTTATTCAAATTATAGTGTTGTAATGTTCCTACTAAAGGTAATACTCTGTCATGTCACCATTGCTGTTATGTTGAACCTTTGATGACTGTGTTGTGCAATTCGCTGTTTAAGTCTTGCTGTACGAGTTTCCGGTGCCAGGTGTTGCCACGCAAGCACGATACGTATAGAATATCGTAAGGAAGACGAAAGTTTGGAAAATGTATCTCCCTAATGATGAAAATACTCGTGCACGAGCAGGTGCCACTGGGTATGAGCTGGGTATGAGCCTTTTCTCATTTAACTTTACACGGCCTATTAGCATCTAAATGGAAATGATAAATCTCCACAGGACAAATACAATTCTTAAAATGAAACATCAGTTTTGTCATCAAATAAAGCTGTTTTGCAGAGATCCTATTATTCTGAAAAACCTTAGGTCCTTTTATTTGAAATCCTTTGTATATTTAGCCACCCATTTCTGGATTACTAAGGTGGTTCCTGTAGTAAATACTAATTGATTATGAATCCTTTAAAGTTCAATCAGTGATATATATTATTGATACATATAATCTCTATGAAGAATTGAAAACATTCGCACTTGAAAATGTATTAAGTTGACTAACAAAAGGGAATGTCGATTGTATAATTATTTTTGTAACTGATCTTATCCTTGGTAGTGATGGGTCGTATGAATGGAAACTACAAGTTTGCATGAAAAAAAAACCAATGCTTTTCTTTCAATTGGAATTAATTAGAAGAGCAACGATTGCATCCCTCTGGCATAGCTCAAACTAACAACACAAGACAGATAAGTGGTACACACTGTTAGGTAAGCTAGTCAGTGCAGAGTCACATACTAAACTTGTATGTGACTGTGACTCACCTTTTAATGAAGGTTAAGATAAAACTTTCAAAACAACTGCCAGTTTATTGTATTCACACCATGGTATGGGTATAACCCCCCCCCCCCCCCTCACCCCCCTCAAAAAAAGAAGAAGTCAGTTTTATGCAAATTGAAAGACATGGACACATATTGATGTCACATTGTTTATGCAACTGTACATGTGATTGTGTTGGTTTGCTCTTCGGTTTTGTCCAATAGAAAGTTGTTATTTCGAATGCAAATTTATTTTTAGAGAGGAAAAGCATCAATATAAAGGACAAAAGCTTACATTAAACAAGACATAGACCAAAGATTCCAAAGTGTATACAACAGAGCCATTTGTGTAAAGTATTTGAAAGAGCTGATGAGTAAAAGGGTAAGAATGCACTTTTTTTCGACCTATAATAATTGTTCAAAAGGTTACTGTTTTGCAACTTGGAGCGTACTTTGTGATTTTGATGCTGTTGATAACAATTGTCGAAATTTCTCCTTATGTATTTATGCGGATCCAAGGGGAGGCATTGGGGGCACCCCCCCCCCCCCCCCCCCACCATATCAGCCTCGCATCTAGTAACCTCAAGTCAATGGATCGTTAGAACAACATATTTTGCATTGTTTTTTGATAAATATGTTTTACCCAAATCGGTATTGTGGATCCTCACTAACACCACAGTGCCCTGTTTCATCACGTTCTTAGTGATGCTGTACAAGCCCAGTGTTTTCATCTAGCCAACCATGTATCTACGGTATGAAGGGAATTTAAATTCACAAGCTAAATTGAAATATAACAATTAAATTAAAAAGATCTGTACTGATGAATCACACCAGTTTGTATGAAAATATAATTGATAGAACATTCTTGTTTTGAATGAAAAAAGAGAATGAAAAGTCTAAAGCTTTACAGTAGCGGGTTTAGGGGGTGGATTCACTCTAGCACAACTAAGTACTGTGTACCGAATACACAATAGGTCTTCTTCTTTTAGGGGGATTTACCTCTTATTTATGAGGATTTTACTTAATATATTACAGTACATTTATTTACCAAACAAGCCTCTGATGCTGCTTCCGGCCCCATCGTCAGGTGGATAATCCTCTTCACTACATGTTTCGGCGCTTTCCACAACACATTCAAAGGACCGCGCCAACCAGGGTGATCACTCCTGGTTTGGGACCGGCTAGTTCTTACTCCACACATCATTTCTTCTCTGCCACACCCACTTGGATGCCCATTCTGCGGCTTGGCTAATTTCTTTAATAACACAATTATAATCTAAGAAATAAAAGCAACATACACCTACCTACTTTGAGAGCCTTCCGTTATTCTATATTTGTATAATTATGTTCTTTTTGTAACAATTTACGGAACATAAAATATTATTATTATTATTATCCTTATTATTATTTAACTAAGAACGTTTTATACCTTGTGATATATTTCAGCCACTATGGGCTGTGGTCACCATTAGACAGAAGTATCTAAGACTACAAGCCGCAACCCTCTGTCTAGCTTTTTTAAAAAAAATTGTCTTATAGGTTCCGCCCCTCCCTTCCCCACATATTTAACACAAACATGCACACGCACTTAGTATATTTGTTAACATAAGACCCATGAAAGGTCAGAACAACTGAATTGGCATAATATGGGACCAATAGTAATGAGTACTTGCACTGACTGTGATAGATACAATCACTTACATGTGTATCTGGGACCGACTTAAACGAGTACCGAAAGTAATATAGTCCCACTTAAAAGAATAGTTGGGACTGACTGAGAATATTACCTTCCTACTTAAATGACTACTTGAAGTGAGATAGGATGGTACAGTCTCACTAATAGGTGAAGTTAGGGAATATTCATTGTGAAATAAAACCCTGGGTACTGCGACCTGATCGGGACTGATACAATCACTAATCTGGGACCAATTGAGCAAAATTGGCCTCTTTTAAGTGAAGACCTGGGACTGAGATAGAGTGTTAACTGAATATATAGGACCAAATGATTTAGTCCGATTAAATTGAACACTTTGAACTGACTGAGTGATACTGGCCTGGAGTGATACAGTCACACAAGAATGAGTTCCTTGGACTAAATAAGAGTAATACGGCCCCACTAAATTGAGTACCTGGGACCAACTGAGAATGATAAAACCCCACTCAATTGAGTACCTGGGACTGACTGAGAATGATAAAACCCCACTTAATGGGACCCTAGGATTCTGTGCAGGTCCCCCAGGAATTTTCCCAAAAGGGTCCTGTCAGCCCCTCTTGGAGCAATAAGTAAATCAAGCCCTGTTTACAAAACCTTTTGTTGTTCCAATCAATTTTTTTTTTTTAAATATAATCAGAAGGCAGTAAAAAAAAGTCTTTAAGGTCTTGCAGACCTGTAAGCTCTTTGAGGCAGGCAGACAACTTGATGATCATGAGCTTGAGATGGAATATATCAAAGACAAGATAATTATGTACTGTCTTTGGTAATAAGCTCAAGTTGTTAATGTCCTCATGTTTGAGTAACCTTATTACCAGTACGATTGTCTGTGACCATTTTCTAATTGTCTCCTTCTATTTGAATTTTGACCTCTTCTGAAGAAAGTATAAAAAGACCGTAGATTTAAAAAATGCATTGTCTTCACATTGTGACCATTATGCGCTAGGTGGAGGAAATTAATTTTACGGGAGTGCCGTTCGTGATGAAAAGAAATTTCAACAAAATTTCCTTTGACATGTCCCTTTCCACGAGTATTTATGGACTTTAATTCATTTCCTAAGTTTTCTTTGGGAGTTGGGTCGGAAAATGGAGTATGATTATAATTATTTCAAATACAAATTATTTCTATTTTCTATTTTGGCCCTTTACAGGGGCGGCGATGTTTGAAAAACAAAAAATTATAAAACTCCTGCCTTATGAAAAAGTATGCATTTTTATGTACACTTCCAGGGCAATTATGGAACAAAGGGAATTAAGGAGGGGTGAAGGTTGTGATTATTGTGATATATGCACGAACATTATTGTGTTCAAAATTATCATTTTCGCTAAAATAAATAACAAAGCTATGAAAGTTTATAATATTGGCTTAAGGACAGCCTTAGCCACAGTTTAATGTAACTCACATTTCTATGCACTATAAAAACACACCAAAAAAGTGAAAATCGATAAATATCTTTTATCAATTTTTAGTCCAATTATCACAATATTAAAACGCTGTATAAGCATTTTCCAACTTAAAAGGAAACTATACTGTTGATTAAATAAATAAATGAAGTCGTTTAATACGTTTTAGAGCGATTCTGTGTAACCTCTGCACCCCCCCCCCCCGTTTTGCTAGGGTCAAACGACGACATAAACGAACAGTATTCAAAATTCAAGGGTAATCAATATTTCGCAAACTATTTCCTTGAATTTCAACACTAAATTTTATCAAATGTTTCTTTTAGGTAATTGACTCAAGTAGTGTTATATTGTTGATAGAAAATGAAAGTCTCCTGTTGACATTCCATTTAACGACCCTTAAGCCAAACATGAATAATACAGGTATCTTAGGTATGCTAGTGTATAAAAGAATCAATGTTTTTAACGAGAATTCTTTTTGTAAAAAGTATTTTCTAAATCGGTTTTTTTGTCAAACAATGTGAAAGGTCACCACAGTGAACGATGAGACCCACTATAGCATACTTTATGTACTGATCTTAAATTGAAAAGAGTAGGGTGTTTTTTTTAAGCAAACAATGAAATGCTTGTTGAGGTAAACATGTTGACTAGTACTATGTGAGCTTAAGAGCACTAACTCACTCACTCACTCACTCACTCACTCACTCACTCACTCACCCTCTCACTCACTCCCTCACTCACACACTCACCCTCTCACTCACTCAACCTCTCACTCACTCACCCTCTCACTCACTCACTCCCTCACTCATACACTCACCCTCTCACTCACTCAATCTCTCACTCACTCACCCTATCACTCAATCACTCAATCACTCACCCTCACTCACTCCCTCACTCACACACTCACCCTCTCACTCACTCACTCACTCACTCACCCTATCACTCAATCACTCAATCACTCACTCACTCACTCACTCACTCACTCACTCACCCTCTCACTCACTCACCCGCTCACTCACCCTCTCACTCATTCATCCTCTTCGTCCCGTACGAGACATAAGGCCGTTACAAGATTTAGCTTTTATCATCACGTTTAAGGTCTGAAAACAATGGCATTTGTAAGTTGAAATCCTTCACAAGATAAAACCCTTAATATAGCATTCCTGTATTGAATATTCATTCTTTTAAAATGTCATTATTCTTAATTTTGATTCAAAGTTTTTAAAATAAAAAGCTGTCACAGAAGATTTATAATTATTATGAATGTATCAAATAAGTCCAAGATTTAACATCATTGAATTTGATTGGTGTTTCCGTTTTTTTCACAATTAGTAAATATCTGTGCAAAATATAACAGAGTGATATGTTGGTAGCATGAAATTGAGTGATGAATCCATTAAACTAAAATTCGTTTGCAACAAAAAGGTAACTATCAATTAGAAAAATAAATGCTTTATGATGTGATCTTATGTTTTTATTTTACAGACAATGGAAGTGTTTAATGTGATTCTTATGTATGTGGTTCTACTTGGGTGCTCTCTGAATAAGAAACCACAGGAAGTCCAAGCTCAACCCACATTTAAAGATAAATTCTACACTGAGGGATGTCAGAGTGACTGTATGGCTGATATATTGAATCGAGTTTCAAGGATGGAGAGAGAAAGTGTCTTACAAAAACATGAGATCAAAGACGTGAAAAGTGAACTCCAACAATCTGAAGAAAAGGTTACAGAATTAGAAATCAAATTAAACCAGCTAGAATCGACTGGATACCCAAGTACAGGTATGCCTTAAAACAATGTAATTTTAGGTAAAGTCATAACAAAAGGTCAAGGTACACGAATACAAGTTGTAGTATGGTTATCTTAGCACAGATTATTACTATATACACTAAATACAAAAAAAAGCTAGAAATCTAATATGGGAATCCGATTACGGGTGTTTAATAGAAGTCCAAGCAAAGATAAGCATTACAAAAGAGTTGTCAAAGATTTCAAAAAAATCCATAATTTTCATATTTTTCATTACGACATTTTTATTTTTATTTTAGATGCCTGTGCTTCAACCCCATGTTCAAACAGTGGAACTTGTATCTTAGATAATATTGCATACAGATGTGTCTGTGACAATGGTTTTGATGGGACCAATTGTCAAATAGAGATAACTGGTAGGTTGACGTGATTTATTTCCAATAAGTATACATTCTCATGAAAATTCTGTATAGGAGTGGATAGTAAATCAGAGGGCCCCATAGATGATGAGCATAACTGAATGGATTACCCTATTCAAATAAAAAAATAAATAAAAAAAATACAATACTGCTGTTATTAGAAAACAAATACAGATTTATTTTTACTTTTTTACTGAATCCAAAAAATACCTTTAATAGTATTGATCTATTAATGAATCATCAGTTGTATGATGAGTAACATAAACATTTCAGGTACAGAATATTTAACAAGATAGTATAATAGATCTCTTTTAAAAAAAAAAAGGAAACAAAGAAATTATTAAGTTATTGATTATAATTGTGATGCGAATTCTGTGAATCAATTATTGAGATTATCTATCATATTGAATATATATCAGATACAAGTGGAAAAGAATTTATGATTGGATTCATGAGGATGTGGACAACAGAGTCTTACCAATCAAAGCAAATGAATGAGATTGTCATCAGTGCTTCTAAGGACACTGAGGTGACAGTGCAGTGTAAAGATCCTTTGTACACCAAGACGATACAAATGGATCCCAACACTACAACTAGGATCCATGATCTCCCACTAGCGGTAAGACAGCAGACACCCAACAAAATCGAAGAAAAGGGTGTTTATGTGAAAGCAAGTGAGCAGGTATCAGTTCAAGGATTGATTGGACATGGTTACCATGACGTTGATGGTTTCAATGTTTTACCAATTGATGAGTCTTTCACACATGTTGTCATTGCTTCTTACACTCCATGGTCAACCAATCATCGTAGTGGTTTTTTAATTGTTGCTTCAGATGACTTCACTGAAGTCAAGTTGTATTCACCTGTATCAGGAGGTGGAGTGAAATTAGAAAAGACACTTCTCATGCAAAGAAGCAACACCTACGCCTGGTATAGTACCAGTAGTGATTACACTGGGTATCAGGTGAAATCCAACAAACCTATTGCAGTGTATGCTGGAGTAGATGGGGCAACAGTACAGACTTATTATGATACGCTATATGAAAGCATGCCTCCTGTATCTAGACTGGGTCAGTATTTCATAGCTCCAAGCATTGCAGACAGGCATTCATCTGCAGGTTTTCTTCTCAGAGTTATTGCTGTATACAATTACACCGAAATCAGTTTTTTTGAAATTTCTAATCATTTCGCTATAACTCTTCATGAAAGTCAGTCATATACAAGAGATGTCACCTCTGGGTCAGAATGTGCCAGTGTTTTCTGTTCTAAGCCGTGCCAAGTTATACAATACAATAAAGGCTGGCGTGCTGAGACATGTACTAGTTGTACTAAGATTGGAACAGATGCCTTCATGGTACCAATCACTCCCATAAAATCATTTCAGAAAAAGGCTAATTTTGCAAATCTGCAGTATAGGGATAACAATGTAACTTCTTCATTTCCTGACAATAATGTGGTTGTCATTACTGATTACCAAACACTCCCATACCTGAGATTTAATGGACAGGTAGAGTCTGGTAATTGGTCCAGTGTTTCTGGTTGGAGCAATGCTTCTTATTGGTTTAAAGTTTTCAAAATGAGGGAAGGTTTCAATGAACTAGATGCTACACATGAAAATGCTGGTATAGGCTTTGCAGCTTATGTACAAGGGTATTATTCAACAGGAGGCTATGGCTATCGTACTGGGTGGTGATTTCAATGTCTCTCTGAATGCAATGTCATGTAAAGTATAAACGCTAGTGACTTAATTTAAGAACTGAGATACTTCAGTTACTCCTTTCTATAATGAAATGTTGCTGTAAAAGGGTTTAAACCTTAATGTGAGATAATCATATACTATTCTAATCGGACACATTTGAAATGCTACAACTTTAAAATTTAGTTATTTATCCCTGTGTCCCCCATTTTGTAACTAGTATGATGTCTACTCCCGACAAGACAAAGACAGTTGAACACTTTCTCTTTCTTCGTTATTGTTGTATGTCTCATATTTTCTCTCAATACACAAGTTCTGTTAGAAAGTAACAATAGTTCTGAATTCAAGTCCTTTTCAATGACTGTCAACTTATTTAGAAATCCCATGTCCAATTTCTTATTGATTGTCCTTTACCAGTGATATATTTAAAAAGTATTTGTGAGAAGAACTGTTAGTTCTACATTGTTGTTAGATTCGATTTTTGTTCAAACACTTTGAAAAAATAAATTTAGAAACCAATAGAAATGTTCTTTTGACTGCGTACTCAGATGTTAAAGAATGCAATGAATTGATGAGAATTTAAGAATTAATTTGCTGTAGAAACTATTATCATAATTATATTAAGTAAGTTATTGTTAAGTTTATAGCATAGTATAGTCACTGTACAATAATGCTGTATTATATTTTTTAAACAAGAACAGCTAACAGCTGGTTGTGCTTTCACAATGTTTTCATTGTTTGCATTAAGGAAACTTGTTATAGATTATTTCATTAGGAGTCGCGAAAATGACTTGAACTTTTTGAACACTTTTTAAAGTTACACAGTTTGAAAAGGTAACTGTAACCACATACTTTTGTATACTATTGCTTCATTAAACACAGAAGAACATATTATTAACACAGCACATTTAAAAATGTGTGTATGTTTGAATATGAATAATTATAATTGTAAAATGCAATTCTATTTATACTTTGCCTATGTAAATGTGCATGCTTTAAGAATTAATAAAAATTGTTACTACATTTTCATAATTTTGCAGACATAAATTGAAACTTCATTGTGTGATCAAAATCAAATTAGAAGTTTGTATCTCTTGTATTGATTATTAATTGTATACATTTAAAACAATATAAACAGTTCCTGTACTTGTGTAAACAAAGAATAAAAATATAGTTTTATTATCATACGATCAGTCTCTGTGTTGGTGTCTAGTTCCCTGTGCTAAATCACAGTATTACCTTGTAGTTTTTTTGTGTTTTGTTCTGTTTGCATACTTGAGTACTTACAATAACGATCAACATGAATATAACAAACATGCTTATAACAATGATAACATGATAACAAACACATAAAAATAGAGGCCAAAAAGAGCCATACATTTCTGTTTTAATCAATATAATTACAAACAACCATAAATGATCTTATTAAGCAACCACTGTGGGGAAGTGTTCAAATATCACCTCACAGTTTTGGAAATGTTACATAATTAAGTGTGATAAACTTGAATAGATATTTGTTAAATATATCAGGAGGAAGAACAAAAAGATTTGAAAAAAAATAAAAAATTGAGGAATACTAAGTAATTACTTCACAGTGTTCTTTAAAGATAAAGATTATAGGCGTCAAGGAGGTAAGTATAACCTGGACAGATCAACGTTCCAAAGTACTTGAACAACTTTAGCAAAGAAAATAACCCATAAAACAGATGTGTAAACACAATAGAAGGAAAACTCAACATGGTTTCACGGTTTGGTGTTAATTAACCTTGTAACATCAATAGATATATTTCTCATTCTTTCATAAGCCTATCCAAATACTTCTACGAGCCATGTCTATTCAACATTGAATGGGAATATGTCAGGAGATAATGCAAAACACTTCGAAAATAAACTATTACCTTTAAGATATACACTATAACACATTTTATAATGGCATGATTTAAATCGTTTACTTCTAACACATCCTAACATTTCTTTCCATTCCCAAGCTACACTGCTTGTATAAAGAGGCTAAACAACAAATTCAAAAGATCTGCACTGAAGCATCACACCAGTGGGTATGAAAAAATGACTGATAGAACATTCTTGTTTAAATGAAAAAAAAAATGAAAAGTGTAAAGTTTCAAAGTAGCGGTCACAGAGGATGGGTTCACTCTTTAAAGCAATACCAAAAACTTTGTACCGAATACAAAAACGAGGGATGAAAGCTCCTGCTTTCTTTTAATGTTTAACTGTAAGTAATGTGTTTTAACTTTATATCATACACAAAAGTTCTTAATTCAAAGAACTATAACACTGTATACCTTATAAAAAATTTCGACTGCTAGGGGCTGTGGTCACCGATGGACTGAAGTATCCAGGACTATAGGCCGGTATTTACAGTCTAACTTCAAAACAAGTCTTGGGATTACAGATTTCCCCCCCCCCCCCCCCCATATCTCATATCTTTAATAAAAACCTGCATCCACACCTAGTATATAGGATAACATAAGACACTTATGAAAGTTCATAACTACTGAATTGGCATAGTATGGATATGTGCACATAACTGCAGACCTAGTTATATTAGTACTAAGGCTGATTGCAAAAGATACTATCACTTAAACGAGTATACACTCAAACTTAAACAAGTACCTAAATTAATATAGTCACACTTAGAATTTGGGACCGACTGAGAATGATACCTTTCCACTTGAAGAAAAACCTTGCAATGAGCTAGGGTGGTAAGTTCCCACTAACATGACAATGATAAAGCCCCACTAAATTGAGCACCTGGGACCAACTGAGAATAATAAAGCCCCACTTAAGTGAGTACCTAGGACCAAGTGAGAATGATACAGTCCACTTAATTGTGTACCTGGAACCGACTAATATTTTATAAGGCCCCACTTATTTGAGTACCTTGGACCAACGGAAAATGATAAAGCCCATCTTTATTGAGTTCCTGGGACCGAATGAGAATTATAAAGCCACACTAAATTAAGTCACTGGGACCAACTGAGATTATTAAAGCTCCACTTGTTTGAATACCTGGGACCAACTGAAAATGATAAGGCCCCTTCGAAATTGAGTCCCTGGGACCAACTGAGATTATTAAAGCTCCACTTATTTGAATACCTAGGACCAACTGAGAATGATAAAGCCCCACTTAATTGAGTCTCTGGGAGTGACTGAGAACGCTACTGCCCCAAGAAATTAAGTACTTGGGACTGACTGAGATTAATAAAGCCCAACTTAAATGAGTACATGGCACCGACTGAGAATGATACTGCCCTTCTTGATTAAGTATTTTGGACTGACTGATAACGCTACTGCCCCACATAATTCATTACTTGAGTCTGACTGAAAATGGCACTACTCCACTCAGTTGAGTACTTGGTACTGGCTAAGAACATAAAGTCCCCACTGCATTGAGTATTTTGGACTGACTGAGAATGATATAGCCAGACTTACTTGAGTACCTGAGACAGATTGAGGCGTATACAGTCTCATCTTAATGAACACCTTGGAAGGGTAACCAATTGAAAACATGCTCATAATACATTTGAAGGAAGATAAAATATAAGAACCAAGCTGCACTTAAAACTTTTTGTAAAGTTTATATTTGTCACCTGTCTATATTTAGAAAGTGAATATGTGACCCATCATATCATGCCCCACCCTAATAAAGTTGTTTTCCATAACTTCCTAAATTTAATTGGTCAATAACGAGTAGAGATTTCAACTAGGAAGTCTTTCTATTGAATTTTATTTATGTATAGCACGTTTCATCAGAAACATCTACACTTTGCCCTTGACGATTCATAGGTGAAATACACAGTGTTAGGAAGCAGGATAAATTGAATTATCACACCGCTGTTTATATCATTTAAGAATTCTTATAAGGTAAGAATTGTTAGCATTGAATTAAGGAACATAATAAAATCATAGCTAGGTTGCATTGACCGTATAAGTGTCAGTGGGTTAGGCCTACATATCAATCTTAATTCGAGAGTTTAAGGTCTCATTAATTTGAGAAAATTGAAGCAATTGTTTAATAATTCTTAGTGTATGTGTCAGAGCAAAGAGTAGTCTTGCTATGGAGGTTGAAAAACGGTCAGTTATGTGATATTTAGTGAAAGTGCACTGTAAAACTAGCTTTTGTAACAAGGTGGTTCAACAGCTAAAATGTGTTTTTTTTTCGAGACTGTTACTATCTGTTACTTTAATAATGAAATGATGGATTCATGTAGATTCATATAACCAGTGAAGTGAGGCCTCGGCTTTTTGTCTCTTCTGAAAGACATCTTGAAAGCCAAGGAAAGAATATTTCACTTTAAACTGCCCAGGTTCGAACGAGGGATCTTCAGTATCTCATACCAAGAATGATACGTCAAACTGAACACACAACCAAGTCGGTTCAGTTGTTGATATAATGTTTCTTTTAGGTAATTGACTCAAGAAGTGTTATTTTGTTGGCATAACTTATAACCAGTAAGGGTTGACACAATGTGTTATCCTTTTTGAATAATAACAAAGTTAAAGTGTTTTGACGATATCAGAATTAAGAAATGAAAGTCTCCTGTCAACATTACACTTCACAACCCTAGAGCAAAACATGAATAATACAGGTTTGGTATCCTAGGTGTGCTAGCGTTAAAAGGGGATATGTTTAAACAAGAGTATTTTGTTAAAAGTATTTTCTGAATAAGTTTATTGTCAAACACTGTGAAAGGTCCCCACAGCTGAACAATCAGGCACACTGTAGTACGTGATCTACTCACCTTGAATTGAAAAGAGTATAGGGTGGAGTTTTTAAGGAAACAATGCTACCATTCTGTAGTCGTGCAGTATATAACGTCCTTTTCCATAGGCTTATGAAATGCTTGTTGAGGTAAAATGTTGACTTAGGACATGAAAGGTTCAGAGCACTATATCAGTGAAAAAAAACATCGTTTGCATAAAGTAATTTTTTTTGAATTCGTTCTTTATTAAACATGGTGACAGGGTTGAAGGTCACCACAGCGAAATGACTACAAACGCTTTTTTTATTTCATATATTACACTTCAATCTAAAAGAGAAGGGTGGGGTCTTTAAGGAAACTATTCATCAAACGCATATTTTCTCTTTGCAACTTTGACTTGGCACACATTAGAACAAGTTTGAAATCTTTAATAGCAGAAGTATTAAGTTGTTTAATTATATTGTAATCATGTCATTTGAAATTACCACTCCAAAAAATCCCCAGAAAAAAACAAGGGAAAGCGATGAATAATTCTGTTCAAAGAGAAATTTAGGGAGAATTTTCAAGAAAATAAATAAAATATCAGGCTAGAAGTACATTTAGTATTTCATTAGTATCAGCTTAGTTTATTTTTTTGTAATAATGGGATGAAAACATCTAAAGCTCTTATTGGCAAGGAATTTGGACCATGCAAATGTGAAAATGTAAATTCAAAGAGTCTTCAACATAATGATCTAAAACATAAGATTATAATTATGACAACAACAACAAATATTAAAAATTAAGAATTTATAATGAATGATTATCCTTTTTTGGTTTTATTAGAAATTTGAGGCCTAAGATTTAGAAGTAGAGTGCAAGCGCTCCAACTGATTGTCTCCTTATTTTTGATGTTTCATTTATGTATCAAAGACTGTTCAATTATTTTTCAACCTGGTTAAATGTCTAGGTTCAGGTCAAACGGTTAAATGCCTCTCAACGCACAAAGATGTGACGGGGTCTTCTTACGCACTTGAACAATCGTGGGTTTATTTCGAAATGGGCAGATTTAACTATGGTAATTATCATGCACTTTGGAAGTAATTTGAGCATGTTACAAAGTGATGTTCTTGTATTTGTGTAAGTTTTGAATGTTGACAAGCATCTTATGTGAGCAAAAGTAGTTTTTTGACATGTCTAAATATTTTTATTTTATTTCTTAAATATATACCAGCTTAAATAATTAAATTGTTGTAAAATCGACAATTAAAAAATGATCAGTTTAAAACTTCATAGTTTTTCTTTCGAATAAAATACAATAGTGATAATCAAATCGAAGTCTTAGGATTATAAACACCTATTTGAATACCTTAGCCTGACTGACAGCATTAGCACAGTCCCACCTAAAAATGTTGCTACGGGAGGTGGGCAATTCAAAACATCGCATACTTGATTTGTGGTATAGAAGTTACATGAAAAAAAAAAATGACGTTTGAGTACTTATTAGGTATTTTATGTGTTTATGCATCTATCATTCATCTATAGAAGAAAAAAAAGTTTACCCAAACATATCATACCACACATACAGTTGTTTACCAACACTTTTCATTCATTTGATTGGTCAATCACGATGGGGAATTCCATCAGGAAGTCTTCCTATTCAATCCAAATATAAACTGACGTGTCACCAGAAGAGGGCTTCTTTGCCCTGGAAGATTCATATTTGATAATACACATTGATTAGAATATGGGATAAATTGAAATCGTACATGTATAAGGTAAAAAAAATTTTATTGTGTCATTAGAATTATTCGCATTGAAAAAATAAATATGGGGTTTTGACAATTTAATATCATGAAGGTCAAGGCTGTCAACACTGTATATAATGACCTCATCTGATACAAAAATCATATGGGGCACGCATGCTAATTTAAAAGAATCATTTACGTGAAAAAAAAAAAAAAATTGCAACACATATAACGTTAGTATAATTTTCGGACATGTTTTAAGGGTTTAATCTTACTACAGTTAAACGAAAAGGCACACTGTAATATCGTATGCATTGTCCTTCAATTCAAAAGGGTCAAACAATAACACTGAAATCCTGTGACTCCCTGACATAAAATCCCAATTTTTGGCACTGACTTAGATCTAGAGTAATCCACTCCCATTTAAGGGGTCGTGAGTAATTGCTTTTTTTTATAATCATGCAAGAACATATGTCCCAAATAATCATTTTCTATAAAAGATAATGCTATAAAAATATATATTTATTGCTTAAGGACATCTTTAGCCAGAGTTTGATCTCACTCAAATTTATTTGGATTTTATTTGATATATTAAAAAAAAGAGGGGACAAATATTATATCTTTTTATTTTATGTTTTCATGCCATATTGAATGTTTTATTTTTCAGATATCACTGTGTTGTAACAGAGTTTAATTAACAATGTCACTTGCCTTTTATTGGTATCTGGAACTGATTAATCATTAGGGGTGAAACAGTTCCACTTAAATGAATACTTTGTACTGACTGAGACTGATTAATTCCCATTAAAAGGGATACTTTGGAATGACTGAGACTGATACAGCCCCACTAAAATGAATACGTTGTCCACTGTTGAAGGCTAAATAATCCATCTGGACAAGAAAATTGTGTCAACTGAGCAGTCCACTATAGTGAACATTTAAGTCAATTGGACATGATATGTTTCATACATATTGAAACATGGGAAATCTATCCTTTATTGCAAATGTCCTGATTATCAGTTGTCCTCTATTGCTGGTTTAACTTATAGTTATACTGTAATTTGCTTTTAACAATACCCTTTAAAGTGTTAAGGGTAGGGTGGCCAGTAATTTTTTTGTCCGATATTGAAATGGTTGATTTTGATTTTTTTGCATATTTATTTATTTTGATAAGTCAAGAACAAGTTATCAATTTTTCAAAAATATATTCTGAATAATTATTCTCATTTTTTTTTTTTAAAGTGTACACAGCTAGATCATCATGTCCTTATGCAGCAGTTTCACCACTGAATGTTAACATTGATTTCTCAATTTACTTGTTTTAGCTATTTTGTGATTGTTTATTGTTGAATTTGATATGTCTATTCGTATAATCATAAAATTGAATTGACATTTGAATTAGGTGTGACATTTCCTGCCTCTTTGATCTTTCATGTAAACTTGACATACAGTGTGATTTTTTTGGAATTGACTCACTAACTGCATTTTATAATAACTAAAGTATTCAATGGAAAAATATCAAAGGGGGCAGATACTTTGCATACGTATTCCAATGAAAATTAGCCTCTATACATTCAAAAAAGTTAAGCAAAAAAAGAAAATATAAATTTGAGCCCCCCCCCCACCTCAACTAAATTATATTATGTTTCTATGATCAAGCCATTGAATGTTGTATGCTATCAACACTCATTTTTCATTAACATCTTCATTAAAAGTAGAATAACACTGTTTTATGCATTATGTAAGATTATCAAAATTGTAAAAACATATAACTTCCAAACATTCATAAAGAGAAATTCAACAAAACAAGTCCTATTTATGCAGTATTCATGGTGTTAAAATAGCAAAACTTTGGGGCCATTTTCCAGCTTTTTGAATTTTGTCGTTATTGGTATCAATAATTAGACATTTTTGGTTATGAAACTGTGGGAACGTGATAAAATATTTAGAATTCGTGAAATATTTTGAAAATTCATACAAAAGCTTTTTTTCAAAAGATTATTTAAAGTATGTTTTTGATGTCATTTTTTTGTTCAAAATGTCCTTGTTTTTATGTATAAAAAATTTTTTTTCGAAATTCTACATTTTAGAATGAACATTTATACATTTCTCTCTGTATGAATTTACATTTACAAATGAAGATTATCAAAAATGAGAAATCATGCAAATCCGACAATACAACTGGGGGCAAGGATTTTTTATTTTACAAATATAGGCAACTTAGCTTTTTTTCGACAAAATATTGCAATCGTTTGTAAAAATAAAATATTTTTTTCAAAAAATATTATCAATTATTTGAGGTATCACATAGATATATCGATGATAAAAAATGGTTATTCTACACCTAGTTATAAAAATAATAAAAAAATAACCTACCCTTAACCACAACTTTCCTTTCACCTGATTGGAGGGTTACTTTATGGGGTTTTCCCATTAGTTGTTTTTATTGATTCTTGTATATTTGTAGCATCACCAATCAGTAAAGCATTACTATAGCTCAAGGACTCATACCTGGCATACACGCTATAGTTAATACGGGGTAGATAAGAAATATTCACCAAGATATCCACAATTATTGACAATATCATTAGTGAATAATTTTAAAGGTAAGACTCTTACAGTTACCATCTTAGAAACTGTAAAAAAAAATATGAACACATACTGTTACTGAAGAGTTAAACTGTGTTAAGCCCCAGTCCCATATATATAGATGCTGAATCAACACGATGGTGACAATTAATGATCTAAGTTATTTTTTTACAGACCATGGAAGGATTTAAATTGATTCTGATGTACGTGTTTCTGCTTGGGTGCTCTTTAAATAAGAGGCCATATGAAGTCCAAGCTCAACACACATTTAAGGACAAATTCTACACTGAAGGATGTCAGAGTGACTGTATGACAGAAGTATTGAATCGGGTGGCAATCATGGAGAGAGAATTGGTCCTACAAAAAGATGTGGTTAAAGAGGTGGAGAGAGAATTGGCCCTGCAGAAAAAATTGAACGAAGGGGTGGAAAACAAACTGAAACTATTGGAAGAAAACCAACAAGAATCGACCGGAAATCCAACTACAGGTATGTCTTGTACAATTCAATTTCAAGCAAAGCCAAAACAAAAGGTCAAAGTACAAGGGCACACGTCACATTTTGGTATTCTATCACAGGTAAATACTAGAAGCATTAAAATACTGAATTACAATAAGCACTAAAGATTCAACGAAAAACCTAGACATTTAATCTGACCAATACATGGATGAAGTAAAAGTAGAGGAAAGCAATTGATTGGTGTTTATCGAAGATGTATAACTTTTTATGTTTTTTCCTATCAAATTGGAGTGTAGGATATTATATAATTGAAAAAATAAATTTAGGTTTATGTAAAAATAACCAACAGTAATAATTATTAAATTTGTCTATCCATGTTCTTCTAGTTCTATTATGGTATTTCATAGTGCCTGTTGTGTAATTGTTTACTTCTCTTTTGTTTCAACTCTAAATGTTAAGTATTTTGAATTGAATTTATCTTCAATGAAAAGGTTTTCTAAAACATATTAGTTTTATAAATAGAAATCTTTATAATTATGCGCTTAATTTTATTTTTAAAAATCTTATAAAATATTGTATTCGACCTAAGGTGTAAGACAGTTCTATAATTCTGATGTGCTTTATTTTAGTTTATGAATGATTGATAGGGTTGTAAGCATGATGTGCAAACAGGTCCCCATTTGAGATTAATTTTGAGTTGATAATGTCTTGCTTATTTTAAGATGAATGAATAAATGTACATTTATCTCTCTCAAAAGGCCCATGCAATTCCAACACATGTAACAATGATGGTGTTTGCACTGTGAATGGTGATAACTACAGCTGCTCATGTAAACAAGGTTTTACTGGAGACAGGTGTGGGATAGGTAAGAACAATTACTCTGAACTAATCGCAAAGACAAATATTTTTTCTAATTTGTTTGTTATAAAATTCAGAGCAACCCAAATGCAAAATCAAATGATATAAGAACAAGTTGATTTCTTACTGTGGATAATGAAATTATGCAATACTTCGAAAGATTGTACGATACTCTTTCCTATATTTGTAGTTTGTCAGTAACTCGGGTCAACATTTATAAAGTATTTTTATTGTACACAAAATTAAGAAATCCAATACGTATACATTGCCATGATAATTCTGTGAAGGAGTGGCTAATTATTTCTAAAGATACAATGACATTCTTGTGATTGACCCTGTCAAATGTTCACATAGTCTATAAACCAAACAAAACTATTTATAATTATTCAATCCCAGGTGCCTCTCTGTTAATATCCTCATGTTAAAATTTCCCTCTTTTGTCCCTTTGCCTTGTCTGAAGAATTGGTTTGTAGGATGTAATGAAGAAAGAGAATGGGCTATTTATGTTCCCTTTCGAGTATCGTATTTTACTTCATAGTGCCTGTCATGTAACGGTTTACTCCTCTTTTATTTCAACTCTAATGTTATGTATTTTAGATTCACATTTATCTTCAATGGCAATGTCCACTATTTCAGTTTTACAAAAAGAAATCTTGATCAGGTGCTTAATTTCAGTTAAAATAATCTTAAAGAATATTGTATTCGACCTCAGGTGTAAAAATGTCTTTAATAGTGATATGCTTTATCAAAGTGTATAGAATTATTTGGATTTTAAGCATAAGGTACAAACAGGTCCCAATTTGAGAATGATTTTGAATTATGAAATCTTGCTTATCTCAAGATCAATGAAATAATTTATGATTATTTTTCTCAAAAAGGCCCATGCAGTTCCAACCCGTGTGACAATGATGGTGTATGCATATTGGATGGCCACAACTACAGCTGCTCATGTAAACAAGGATTTACTGGAGGCAGGTGTGAGCTCGGTAAGAACAATTACTCTGTACTTACATGTATTCAAAAGACAAATTTATTTTTTCTCATTTGCTTGTTATAAAATTCAGAGCAACCAGTTACTGTGGATAATGAAACTATGTAATATTTTGAAAGGTTTGACAATAATTTTTCCTCTATTTGCAGTTTGACAATAAGTCAGGGCAACATAACCATTGTATTTTTATGTATTATAGCTTACAAAATATGTATATATGTTTTTTTATAGATGCCTGTGCTTCAACTCCGTGTTTAAACAGTGGAACTTGTATCTTAGATACAACTGCATACAGATGTGTCTGTGACAATGGCTTTGGTGGAACCAATTGTCAATTGGAGCGAGCTAGTGGTAGGTTGATGTGATTTATTTCCAAAACTTATACATTCTCATGAAAATTCTGAATAGGGGTAGTCAATGAGTCTGACTGCTGTTACTTGAAAACAGATATAATTGGGGATTTTCACATTCAGATCGAACACCTAAAGGCACTAAAAGCTTGAAATGTATCGATCGATAATTATATGAATCATCAGTTGTATTCCAAGTCACATTAATATTTCACTAGTAGATAATATTCTACTCAATGGTATGATGGAGCTCTTTCTCATTTTTCTCTCAATGGTCACTCTCAAATCAATAATTAGGAAAAATAAATCAATTATTAAGATTGTGATTTAGTTATTGATTATGATTGTAATGCAAAACCATGTATCAAATATTGTAAAGAATCATCTTTATTGGTTAATTAGTTAATGAATCATATTGAATTGATTCCAGATACAAGTGGAAAAGAATTTATGATTGGTTTCATGCATTGGTTTCAAACAGAGTCACATCCACAACATGCAATGAATGAGATTGTCATTAGTGCTTCTAAGGACACTGAGGTAACAGTGCAGTGTAAAGATCCATTTTACACCAAAACAATAAAAATGGATGCTAACACTTCCACTAGAATCCATGATCTCCCACTAGCAGTAAGACAGCAGACGCCAAACATAACCCAGGAAAAGGGCGTGTATGTAAAAGCAAGTGAGAAGGTATCAGTTCAAGGATTGATTGGGCGTATTTGGGCTGCCATTGATGGTTTCAATGTTTTACCAATTGATGAAACATTCACACATTTTGTCATTGCTACTTACACTCCAGCTGGTACCGCTTATCGTAGTGGTTTTGTAATTGTTGCTTTAGATGACTTTACTGAAGTCAAGTTGTATTCCCCTGTATCAGGAGGTGGAAAGAAGTTAGAAAAAATACTCCTGATGGCCAGCAGCAACACTTACGCCTGGTACAGTAACATTATTGATTACACTGGGTATCAGGTGAAATCTAGTAAACCTATTGCAGTGTATGCTGGGGTAGATTTGGCAAGAGTACAGTCTGGTTTTTGTGCACTGTATGAAAGCATGCCTCCAGTATCTAGACTAGGTCAGTATTTCATAGCTCCAAGTATTGCAGACAGGCATTCATCTGCAGGTTTTTTTCTTAGAGTTATTGCTGTATACAATAACACTGAAATCAGTTTTTTTGGAACTGCTAATCCGTTCACCATAACTATTCATGAAAGTCAGTCCTATACACGAGATATCACCTCTGCATCAGAATGTTCTAGTGTGTCTTGTTCGAAGCCGTGCCAAGTTGTTCAATACAATAAAGGCGCTGATGCTGAGTCATGTACTAACTGTACTAAGATTCAAACAGGTGCGTTCATGGTACCAATCACTCCAATCAAATCATTTCAGAAAAAGGCTCAATTTGCAAATCTTCAGTATAGATTCCACAATGTCTCTAGTTCATTTCATAACAATAATGTGGTTGTCATTTCTGATTACCAAACACTCCCATACCTGAGATTTAATGGACAGATACAGTCTGATAATTGGTCAAGTATTTCTGGATGGAACAATGCTTCTTATTGGTTAAGGGTTTTCAAAATGAGGGTAGGTTTCAATGAACTAGATGCTACACATGAAAATGCTGGTATTGGCTTTGCAGCTTATGTACAAGGGTATCAAGGAACAGGAGGCTATAGCTATCGTACTGGATGGTGATTTTAATTACTCTTTGAATGCATTGTCATGAACAGTGTAAAAAGTTAGTGACTTAATTCAAGAACTAAGGCACTTCAGTTACTCCTTTCAATACTGAAATACTAGTGTGACAGTTTTAAAATTTAAATGTGAGATGATGATATCATATACAAATCGGCTGTAACTCAGATTAGTTTGATATCTTTGTTGTGTATATATTTTACTTAGGGTGTATGGATACTCATAAGGAACCTATGGACATTAACTGTGTGGTGATTCTAAATACTTTTGTGTTGTAAAATCAGACCAAGTTTGGAATTGTTCTTCTTTTTATATTTTACTGTGTCCCATTTTGCACTAAAATATGATTATGACAACACATTATATTTAGCAAAACACATGTTTTTGACAAGTATGATGTCTACAACAATGTATACAATTTCACTTAAACACTTTCTGTTTCTTTGTTATTTGTGTGCTTCTCATGTTATCTCTGAATGCTCAAGTCCTGTTGGAAAGTAACACTGGTTCTGAATTCAAGTAACTATCAATGGCTGTCAACTTGTTTAGAAATTCCATGTCCAAATTCTTATTGAGTGTCCAAAACCCTTGATTATTTGAATATTATGTGTTCAGTGATCTGATAGTTAGTTATACATTGTTAGTAGATTACATTTTTGTTCAAATTAAGAAATCATTCGAAATGCCCGTGTGTCTGTGTACTCGGATGATGAAGTCAAACCACTGGTTCCAACCCCCTCTTTATTTTGAAATGATCAAAGGATCATTAGAAGAAATCAGTTGTACATAGGTGAGATGATTTCATTGTCTCTAGTCAAAGAATCATTATTTTTTGTTATTAACATTATACAAGTCTGTTTGTACAGAATACTGACATCTTTATAGGATAAAAATGACTCTGTAATTATATTTTATACATTTATAGGTATTTGTGATGAATCATTTCTTTGTAAAGAAACAATCTGGAAATATCAATATTGAAGTTTTTTCAATGTCGTTAAAATGATGTATAGAACAATTTGGAGTAGGTGAAGGCACTTGTATCTAGAATAAATATGAGGTCATATGCATGATATTCTCTTGGTGTTCTTTGACAACCTGTTTTATAAGCTATTCTGAGTGGGGGAGGGGAGGGGGGGTTGGTATAAATATAATTTATAGATAAAAGTACTCGTTTAAACGACTTTATTGGAGGAGAATTTATGACAACAATATATGTCACTCCATATTGATATAATGTCACAATATATTAAAGTTTCAATGAAATGGATGAGAAATGTAAGAATCAAAATGCTGTAAAAATGATTAGCTAAACTTAAAGAGACTATTGAAATACTATGCTCTGTATTGAACTAATTTCAAAATGTATAAATGTTGCAATCAAATTAATGAGAATTAAGAATTGATTTGCTGTAGCAATAATTAGTTGAAGAAACTATTTAAACATTATGTAATGTATTGTTTTAACAACTTAAAAGTTTATAGCATAGAATATCCACTGTACAATAATGCTGTATTTTATTATTTAAACAAGAACAAGAACAGCTAACAGCTACAAGCTGGTTGCTCTTTCACAGTGTTGTCATTGTTTGCATTAAAGAAAGTTGTTTTACATTATTTCATTTGGAGTCAATTAAATGACTAATTAATTAAAATTTTTGAAAACTTTTTAAAGTTACACAGTTTGACAAGTTTACTGTAACCACATACCTGTGTATACCATTAAATCATTAAATACAGAAGAAAATATTAGCACAGCGTATTACAAACTTTGAAATGTATACTTGTCATATAATCCAAGACAATGAAAGAATGGTGTACTTGTATTAGTATGAAATATAGTTTTCTTCAATTCACATTGTTTATTGAAAACACTGTTATGTACATGGATACAGTTTTTATCAACAAAATGTATATAGATTTTGAACGGTACAGTTCTTCTTTAAAACTTAATAAAGATGTGTGTATTTTTGTAAATGAGTAATTATGATTATATAATGCAATTGCTTTTATTATGTTGCTAAAAATTAAATAACTGAATGCATTAGAAGAACCCTATAATGTATACTCTGCGTATATGTAAATGTGCATGTTTGAAGAATTAATCAAAAATATTTAGTAAAATAGCATAATTGTGTAGACCTAAATTTAAATCAACATCATGTGTAATTAAAATAAAATTGAAATATGTTCCTTCATTAATGATTATTTACTGTTTCAATTTAAAAAAGTAAAATAGTGGAGTGGCCAAAGGCTGATTCTGAAAAATTTAATGTACCGAAGGGGTGTACAAAATTTGAAAACATCATTTGA
>JAVSBT010349962.1:0-11328 GCA_033118115.1 Pharyngocirrus eroticus
ATTATTCTAGGATGGTTCCAAATGGAAGATTAATGAATGTGTACAATGTGAATGTGAAAATGGTCAAGAAAACTGTGAGAAGACATGCCACATTAATGAATGTCCAACTGGAGAAATGTTGAATATGTTTACTGATGACCCAACAAGATGCTGTGCATGCGAACCCATTGGTAAGTGTACATGTATAGCCATCTATTTTCTAGCTTGAATGATTATACTATCCAGCACCATCTGAAAAATGTAATCCAATTTAAATAAAACTATGTCCGAATATGGATAGTTGCATTTTATTTTATTAGCTAATTTTTGTAATAAACAATTACATCTTCAGGCATTAATTGAAGTCGAAAGTGAACTATCCATATTCGGACTCAGTTTTATTTTGATTATACTATAATAGTAGTATTACATAGTATAAGTATTCTTTAGCATCCATAGCACCAAATTATATATAATAATTATGATGATTTAATTATGGGTTTATAATCTTCAAAATAAAGACAAACCTTTGATAGATAGTTTTTTAACAATCTGATGAAATTATTTCTTTTTGCTTCGTAAGGTGTCGCTACAACACCAGGAACCACAGCTCTCCCTTCAACCACTGCACAGTGTTCAGAAGAGGGAGCCACTGAAATCCAAAATGAATGTACCAACAAAGTGTGTAAGGATGGATTCTTCCAGTATGTCAAGGCTTGCAACAAAGTGTGCAATGAGGTAAAACTTAACAACATTATTTTACTCAAATGATGTAGGTGACACAATTTGTGTATTATCATCAATGGTGAATGATGTTGCAACAATAGTAAGGCCAACTGGAAATGTACATTTAGTTTACAAGCCAAAAATGATTTTGCTTGAATTGGTTGACTAATTAAGAGCAAAAATATGGGTCGGTCGAATCCATCGACCAACTAAACAATTTGGAATGGCCTAAAAGGAATTTCTTTTTATTCAAACAGGGTGAAACACTTTTGAAATTTACAGATGACTCATGCTGCAGATGTGAAGCATTATGTAAGTTATAGAAGTAACAAAAAAATGGAAAATAATTATAAAAAGTTTTTTTAAATTTAGTATTTGATTCAAAGTTGTAACAAAATGACAAATCTTATCGACATTCTTTTACAAAACAACATTTATTAATCTCATTATCTGTATTGACATTTTTCAGCTACTCCTGTTGTTACAACAATTGGACAGACTACTCCAACAAGTGAGTTTCAAGAACCATAAATAAAGCTCTATTTCATAACTTACGGATGACTAGAGAAAATGTCTTTACTTCTATTTTAATGACTACGATCATTTAAGAAACTGTTGTCACTATAATCTTTCCTATAAGTCACCTATAGGTTCCTGACCTTTACTGTTGTAAAGACTAAATAAAGAATTTCTATATTTTGTTTCTCAGACTGCCAAGCTCCTTTGGTGATGACCTCATGCGTCAAGCATTGCCGTTATTGTCACATGATGCAACCAGACTGCGTAGACAGTACCCAATGCGAATCTGGATGTGACTGCCCAGATGATCTTGTATATGACGGCAGGGAATGTATCACCCCTGCATCTTGCCACTGTCTCATCCCTGGAACTAACTCCTCATTGGCTGTAAGTATAGAGTAGATCAAACTTTATTGCATTTTAGCTTCAAATTTTAACCAACACCAATATTTCAGTTATCTTAATAGGAGGGTCTTTGAAAAATGACACTAGGTGACACCTCTCATGTAAACGTGGTTAAATTTACGCACTATCTCATGGAAACATGGTGCCATCTATAGGCGATATTTGCATATGGATCACCCTATTGTTATCATACATGTGTTTTTGTCTATTATTTCAATTTGTGACAACACTTACTACATGTAATCATGAATTTCATTATAATTTTGAGTAGACGTTAAACAGTTTTTATTTTTCACCCACAGGCTGGAGAAAGTATTGAACAAGGATGCACCATCTATGTGTGCATGGACAACAAACTTCAACAGATGCAAAAGACATGTGAAGCATGTGATGTAAGTTCTTATTTGTTTCTTCAATATATTTTGACAATGATACTTTGGGGAGTGCGTGACCAATTTAATGTTTTTTAACATCAAGAATAATAAACAGAAACGGTGACATAAAATATGTAACATGCACTATGAATCTTTATTTTTTCTAATTTTGTAGCCAAACACTGAAAGACCAGTCCATGTAGATGGCGCTTGCTGTCCTAAATGTGAAAAGATCACAACCACACCAGGACCAACAACAACTCCCACTAGTGAGTAAAGCTCAAATCACTTTTCCATTTTTCCATTCATAGTTGACAAACTAGATTGTTGCCAAAATTCTTTTGCCAACAAATATAGGTTTCATAATTTTTACTTACCTATAATGCATAGAAGTTTTAGTGACTTTTCAACATAAATTCAAATTACTACAAAAACAGTATAATATTAGATTACAAGAATTATAATGACAAAAGAATCAACTATCTCTACAATGATACAAATTGAAATGTATGTTTTTTTTCATTTTCTTCTATATAATAGCATGTGAAGGAAACAAAGTTCCTACAGATTGTAAATGTATTCAGAATTGTGAAACCAAAGCTAATCCTGACTTTAAGTGTCCAAGTGGAGAGGAATGTGTTGCTGGATGCCAATGTCCAGAAGGAACGATCGAAGATGAAAACAAAAACTGCATCCAAGCCATTGATTGTAAATGCTATGATGAAAATAATGACAAAGTCAGAAAGGTAAAGAGATCTATTTTTGTGTATTCTTCTCTGGGTTACTGTATATTCACCGGACCAGTTTTTAAAACTTACCAATGGTGAGCAAAGTCTTTAAAACAAATCAAAAGTCAAAACTATTCAAATTGATTCTTTTATTGTTATTGTTATCAACTTTTCAATAAGACATGAACATACTTGTCTAAAACAGGTAAAACAGGGAAAAAATATCATTGATTGTGTCACCAATTGTAATTATTGTAATAGATACAAAAATATGGCCTCCCCCCGGGTGTCTCCCTCTATTCACAGATAAACTCATCTTTAATCTATATATTCTTTCATATTTGTCTTGTACTCCTTTTTTTCATCCATTTCTCTTGTACTCATTGTTTCTTTCACATTTCTCATGTATTTTAGGTGAACTCTTACTGGAATGAAGACACTGACTGTGAAAGTGTAAGATATTGCAGCTGTACAGAAGAAGCAGGCATCCATTGTGTGTATGGATGTCCAGTGGACAAAGTGTGTCCTGCTGTAAGTGGAAGGCTGGATTCAAAGTCTCTCATGTATTGTTGTAGATCCTAATCAAGTTTTCTGAAAGTCTTAAAATAATCATTTAAATTAATTTTCAATGAATTTTAGAAATATCAAGTGTGCAAGTTGAAACAAATGAAGCTTTCAGATCTAACTTGGACCCTTGATCACCTCAAATTGATATGTTATAGTTTTATTTCAAAGTAACTAGATGTTATTTTTTCCATGGGAATCATCACTTCTATAATAGATATCTTCTTTTCCTGTTTTTCCAGCCTGGAGTTTGCAAACTTGACGCCAGAAACTGCAGCATTTGCTCAACTGAATTGCCACTTACAACTCCACCTCGTAAGTCATTGGATTTTGGAGAAAAAAAAGTCATTTATATTTTTACTGAAAATCTAAGTTAATAGTTGTAGCTATATTTTTATCAAATGTTCTTAGGACTGAGTAGCTCTTTCTTTCACTTTTCAAATTAGTGAATTTCATTGAAAATGAAGAATGTGAATAAAACTGTTTGTACAATTAACTAAATGAGCAAGTCCTAAATTGCAAAAATGTCACATATATTTAATATAGTCATCATTGGGATACAATTTATAAAATTGTGATTTCATCTTTCAATTGATATTTTCTCTGTCTTCTAGCAAATGTTTGTACCAGACCATCCATCTTGTGTAGTATTCCATGTGATGCACCAGAGGGCATTAGTTGTTCTGAATACATGCAGAGGTCTGACCTTCCCAAGCCTCCAGGCTCCATTAGAATTATGCCTGTCAACCCATTGCATTGTGGATGCCCTCCATTCATGTTCACACCAGAGATTCCATTGGATCCCGTCCTTAGAAACAAATATTCATTCTGCTACAACAGACTGCAATGCCAATGTAAATACAATGGAAAGACATACTCTGTAAGTTACGAGTTTAAGCAACTCAAGGTCACATTAAATAGCTTCACCCTCACTGACAACGAGATCTGTAAGATCTTTCTTATATTGTTCTAACCATGTATATTTTGGTCTGCCTACTGGTCTATATTGAACACTCAGTTAGGGCAACTTTTAGAGGGGAAGAAGATGGTAATCTAAGCATATGCCCTCTCTATTTAAATCTTTCTTCTTTTATGAGTGTGGTCTAGGGTGTTACCTTTGTAATGTCATATACCATAATTGCCTTAGTCAATAGATCACTGGAATTCATGTATGATTGAGTTTGACTGTGTTTTAATTTCTTACTCAGACTGGTGAATCCTTCCCAGAAATTGATGATAATGGAGACTTTAAACCATGCAGACTCTGCTCATGTATGAAGGGTTTGGTCAACTGTCTCACTGTACCTGGATGGTAAGTGGATTTAATTTATTCTTAAGTGAACATTGGGTGTGTATGTCTCACTGGATGAGACTTCCGATGACAGGTGTTGCCATGGAGGCATGTTACTTAAAAAATGGCAGAAGCAATATTAAAGTTTGGAAAACGTATCTTCTTAATGATAAAAAATACCCATGCACAAGCAAGTGTCACCAGAAAAATTGAGCAGAATTGAAATTGAATAAAATGCCTGATTTTTTGTTTGCTTTGTATTTATAGTGAAGTAACCACACCCATCTCAACTACAACACCAGGGGTCACCACAACACCTGAAAATTGTATTGACATTGGATGCTTGGAACAAGACAAATGCTATGTAGTGAGTAATGGTTCATCTGTTGTCAATGTTTTTGATTCAATAGTTCTATGATAGTTTAATTTCCCATGTTGGGTGGTGGATTTTTACAAGTGAATATGGACTACATAAAGCTGATATTGTCACAATCTATCTCGTCATTTTTTTTCACAGCCTGGGGATTCCTGGAAGAAGGATAATTGCACTAGATGTACCTGTGACGAACCAGGAAGTAAAACTTGTCACAGAGTAGAATGTCAACCACTCGACTGTGACCTCACTCAAGGTTATATTGCTGTCAAGAAAGAAGGTTCTTGCTGTGCTGAATGCGGTAAGTGTATTGCTTCTTTACTAACTTGCCGTCCTTTGCAAGGATCATTTTCCACAAGCTTAAAGAGTAAAAGACACATAAAGGACAAAAAAACCACCTACCTCCCTCACAGTCACTCAATGATATTTTCTGTGGACCAACTTAATAAAAAGCTTAAAAGGCAAATTGTTTCTAAGTCTTTTCACAGAAAACACCATCAATTTGTTCAACATTGAGATAATTATTATACTAAACAAGCTGACATAGAAGGTAATGGATTCATACATGTAGAAATGCTTTTCATCGAGTTGTTAACAAATGTGTGCATTTGCTCTTTCAGCCCTTATTTGTGTTGGACACAAACTCTGGTGCAATGGTGCTTGTGACTGCCCTCCACTCTGTCTTGATGAATCCGAAGAAACTTGTGGTAAGATTTTTTCTAAAATCACACAGAACTTTAGTGTATTGTTTTTCAAACCTGAATTCAGTCTTTCTTACACTTAAACTGATTGGTCAATTTTATCAGTTTGAGTAAACAATACAAATCACAGAGAAAAAGTATATAATAATTATTGAGATTAACCTTTTATCTTTCAATATATTTGGCTATATGCTTCATGTGTCCCTTTATTGAAGACAAACAGAGGAGTCAACTTTTTATGTTTCTTTGTAATTGTAATGATTTATGACAAAGTGGAATTATATCAAAAGCATCAATTCCCTAATTGAGATGTTTTTTTGTTTTTTAAGCTAGAAAATCATAATTTATAATCTAATGTTGTTTGCTATTCTAGAACATATCACCACCACAAAACCAATCTTCTGTGATGATCCAGCCATGGAACACCCCAAAATCCCTTGTGATACTGATACATTCTGTAGAACAAGACTCTGTCATAGCCAAAAAGAAAACTGTATCACATCCCCTAACTGTTGTGAATGTCAGCACGGAACTGCTTTCAATGGCACAAACTGTGTCCCAGAGGCTGATGTATGTACATGCAAGGACAAGAAGGGAGTGATCCGTAATCCAGGAGAAACATGGGTGGATGACGTACATCCAGATTGTATTGAACATATCTGTGTCAAGAATAAGATTGAAACTGTTGACAGATCCATGGATTGTCCACAGATCAGACAATGTGGCCCTGTAAGTATTCATTATATATATTATATAGTAGAACAATATCTCAGAAAATCATGTTGCTTGATTTATTTTCCAGACAATTACATGTTGTTAAGTTTTTTATTGTCGAAAACTTAACAACATGTAATTGTCTTGAAAAATAAATTTAATACAACATGATTTTCAGTGTTATTGTTGTACCATATTTCTATAAATTATCAGTTGGCAATGGACATACTAGATTACCAAGCTGATATAGTTTTGCTTTATTATTGAGTGATCATACAAATAGAGAAGTGATCCATTCTGTTCATGTCATTTTAGGGAGAAACTGGCCCAGTGAAAATACCTGGAAAATGCTGTCCAATGTGTATTGGTAAGTATACAATCTTCTTTCCTATATGTACATTTGAAATCATTGATTCTTAATTTAAATAATAGTTTAAGATACCACTTTGTTAGAATTTGTTGTTTTCATTTGAACTCTTTCGTAGTTTGATCTATATAGTTGTGTACATCACCATTGACATTATATTCTTTCTTTTGTTACAGCCAATGAACTTACAACACCTGGCCAAACAACAGCCAGTAAGTCTTTAGAAAATTATTTTATTTTATAAAATAGATGGCAAATAATATACACCTAGTCTTGCTAAATGTATTTAATTATATGAATTGCTGTCTTTATCAATCAGTGTATATAAATTAGAATGAATAAAATGATGATATTCTATTCTTTTATTTCAGCTACACCAGGAACTACTGTTTCCAAACCAAGTAAGTTGTTTATCTGCATTGAAAAGCAAGGTGCTTTTGCAGAGCATTTGACTCAATGAATTTAAGTTTTTATCAATGACATAACGTTTATAGAAGTTAGAATAGTATTTTCAATCTAAACAAAATAATGTGCTTTAAGACTTGTTCACCAACACCTTATTGTCTATGTTTTTTCAGTGTGTTTCCGTAGCAGTGTCTGTGAATGCATAGAATCCTGCACAGATCCAGCACAAAGCTGTGTTGATGTACCTGCCTGTTGTGAGGATTACTTCTGCCCAGAGTCCTATGTTAGAACACCAGAGGGCGCTTGTGTTCTCCAACCTGACTGTGGTACGTTGTTTACCTGCATTTTTCCCCCTAGGACTTCTTTTGCAATTGTGACTAATTTCATGAATTTGGTTTTGATTTAAAAAAATTACTGGAGATCCTTAGATTATCATAAACAATGCTTTTTGTGAGATATTTTGAATTGATACGATTTCAAATTCTTTATTTTTCCAACAATAGCCACAAGTACTGCTGTTCCAACCACACCATTTGAACGTAAGTAAAATAATTATATTTTTCATAAATTTAGCATACATGTCATCTATCTTGGGCATTTTTTTGTTGAAAATATCACTTAAAAGATTTTTTTAAATTTTAATTCAGGCAATAAAAACTATTACTTATTGAGGCATAGTATGGTAAATTTGAATTTGGCAACAGCCAGTGACACTTGCTTTCATAATCAAATCTTCTTAATACATGTAGTGAAATTATAGTCATTTATGATTATGTTAGGCATTATTCATCACAACATATTCAAACCTTTAGCGGTTTTAAAAGTGCATAGGCATCACACTTTATAAGTCAACCTTATGGTATTAATAAATTGATATGATCAAAATCCCTGTATTTATAATTGACAGCTATCTGTACTCATCCAATCCTGAGCGCTACCACAGTTGTAGATAAACTGTATGCTTCATCCTCTTGGGCTGACCGCATCAAGACCTACAATGCTTGGCAAGCACTCCCAGGAAAGTCTGGGTGGGTGGCTGATATTGATGTGGACAAGAGACCCTCACTGACCATTCAACTCAAGAAACCATTGGAAATTACCAGCTTCAGGGCAGAAATGGAAAATGTAGAAACTTTCGAAATTGAATACAGTACTGATGGACAAGAATTCATCCCATATGCTTCTGCAAATGCACCTACACAAATAAAGGTAGGCTAATCTTGAAAGAAAAATGGAAAGTCACCAGAGATTGTTTTTAACTAAGGAGTACCTTTTTTGACTAAACAATGAATAAAATAAGATGCAGTTTGGTTTATTTGTTATAGCTACTGTACCTCATACTTCTAGAAATCTAAATTTGAAAGGAAATTCTATTCATACTTAACTAAATTGGTAAATGTAAACCTCAATACATCACAATGTATATATACCCGTATATATCCTCTACATCATTTATATGCTATTTTTAAGGTATTCAAAGGTGCCAGATTCCCAGTTGATGAGATGACTGCTGCCTACTTCAAACCAGAAATCACAGCACCATTCTTCAGATTTGTCATCACCAAGGTCAAGGCCATGGAAGATGGAGACCTCCTCTATCCAAGACTTGTTGTAGATCTTCTTGGGTGTTACCATCCAGGTAGTTTTCCAACACTTTTATCCTTTAATGTACTTTAATGTTAGAAATAATGAAATTTGTTGTTAGGGTTTATATCACCTTTACTTACTGTTCTCATGTATTGTATTCATTCTGATTTTTTAGCAACAACCACTCCTGCTGTCACTGAACCACCAACAGGCTCTGCTTCAGTTACCGTAGCAACCACAACAGGTAGGAAAAAATAATACTTTTTTAAAAAATATTTGTTATGATAAAGAATAAATTGGTATGAAATTACACCTACATCTTTATATTGGGATTGCCCAGTTTGCCTTTTTTTAACAATAATGAATTCAACTTGTTTCATTCACTTAAAACTTAAATGTTTCACACCAAGTTTTGATCAAAGCCTAACACATTTTTGCATAAATCTTACAGCTCAGTGTGAAATCATTGAGGGAATGGACAACCCCACTTACATCCCTGATGAAGCAATCAGTGTCAAACCAAGTATTGAAGGAACAAACCCTGCTAAAGACCTCAGACCAAGTGGAGAAGGATGGAAGGTAGGATCTGATAAGTTATAAGTAATAAGTTAGTAGTGGACTATTTGAAGGTCCAGAAGCTGTCTGGGAAGCTTATATTTTTGTTCTTCAGTTTGTATCAGGCAGATAGAATAAATTTCCCACTGATAATATGTATGCAGATAAATGTATTGTTTCAACAGTCTTTTATATGCCAAATGCTGTTATCCTTGACATTGGGCCTCGTTTTATTTGTCTCATCTCAAATGACATGGCTCTTTGTAAGTGCATTTTGTGAGATGACTTTCGTGGTTTCAGTGCATTAGAATTCTTCTTGAACCCTACCAAAACTATGCTGATTAAAAGTTGAACACTTTGTATTACAGTATCTGGTAGATTTATCTTGGGTCGTGAAGAAAAATTAACCCAAATTAATCTTATGTACCTTCCATTTGATAGATCCCAGCTGATGTGACTTCCTCTCCATCTGTGGAAGTAGATCTGACACCTGGTGACAATGTTGAACCAATCCTTGTTGAAAAAGTAGTTGTTATCGGCAAGATAAATCCAGATGGAATTCAAGTTCAATACAAACCAAATGACAAGTGAGCAACTTTTTTCTTTCAATTCTTGCCATAATTATTGCATGCCAGATAAGTTTTAGGAGCTTATTAGAATATCTACTGTTGTTTTACTATTTATCTATATACATATTTCCTATATGTAGATAAATTACTTTATTTATTGTATTACAATACATTTCATTATCATATTCAGGTCTGACTTGATGCCAGTTGGCCAAACTGAAGTTTCCTTCAGAACAACACCAGAGGGACCCATTGAGGCAGTGTTTGCTCCATACATTTCAGCCAGTGCAATCAAGGTTGTGTTTAATCTTCCCAAGGATGACGCTGCACAACCTGTTAGCATCAAACTTGCCATCCATGCTTGCTTCAGATTCAAAGGTGTGTAAAAATACACTTTAATTTATGGCATTTTCTTTCAAATTACTTATTTTCTTCATTTTTGTCAATAACTTTTAAGGTCTTTATTTCCAAAGTGATAGATTTGATATTTTACCACCAGGGTTCATTGTTTTCTTTTTTCAGTTACAACTGTTGCCACTACTACAGCTGGAACCACAGCTGGTGTAGGATCCACAGTGCCAGTAACCACAAAGGTGACTGTTGTTACAACTACATCACAAGGAACCACAGAAGGTAAAGGTTAAACCAAGGGAATGGTGGGGGTTTGAATTTAAGATATTATGCATGTAATGCTGGTATGATTGGCTTCAGTAATAATTTTCATAGGAAGTTATTTTGACACTGCTTTTCAACACTAACCTTTTCAGAAACTTGTGAAATGTTGGAAGGTATGCAGAACCCTGCCTTGGTCCCAGATAACAGTATCATTGGTACCCCATACACTGCCGGAAGCAAACCATCAGAATCACGTCCTACAGGAAAAGGATGGACAGTTCCAATCCCTGCAGAAAATGAAGCAGCTCCAGAATTAAGTGTCAATCTGAGTCCAAGGTACATTAGTAAACAAATTTTACAATCAACCAAAATGTATAAGAAATATTACCCTGCCTGCATGGATTTCTTGTATCACTCTTAATTTCACCCTTTTTCTTCCGCAGAGGTGTGCCTGTCATGACAGAAAAGGTGATAGTTACAGGAAATGTCCTGGGCTATAACATATTTGGATTGTTCCCTGATTCTGAGGAGTTTGTAACCTTAGCTGAAGGTCAAAACAAGGAATTTATTTTGGAAAGACCTGTGGAGCTTTTAGCCATCAAGATCGTACCAAAGGTTCCTGAAGTACAAGAATTGGGATATTACACCTTGAAGGTTGCCATCCATGCTTGCTTTGAAGGAACAGGTAGGAACTATTATCTTGTTGCACTCTAAAAGTCATACTAATTGATTGACATTTTATTTTGACCTTTGGTAACAAAAATATTTCAAGGTTTACTTTGAAAACATTTATGACAAAGGTAGCTTTGGAATTGTCAAATTTACTCATTGAAAATGTGTGTGCGGGGTATCTTAA